>VWPW01008057.1:1234034-1386534 GCA_013389825.1 Crypturellus undulatus | reverse complement strand
TTAATTTATGGCCTATGCAAGAGTTAAGGAATCCTCTCTCTTTAAAAAACATTTTAAAATGGACAAATACAAATGGGCAATATGTCTAAAAATTCTCCTGACTTTTTTTTGTCACAAAGTTCATAATAGTTGTGGGGGGTATAACAAATTTCTGGTTTTAATACTAGAGTCTGTGTAAGTGCCCTGGGTATTCTAGTCACCAAGAATTCCTGTTTGTTAATTATACATCATGTTCTGATATTTGCTTCTGCATATCAGACATTTAGGGTCACTGAATATGCCAGAGGGATCTAGATATGGTGTCTGAGACACAAAAGTTCAATTCTCAATAGCAATAACATGGCCAGAAAATCTCAAATGTAGTTCTAGTTGATAAGAGCAGTTTCTGGATCAATATATCCAATTTTAGGTAGGGAGGTCAACCTGTCATGCAAGTGGATCTCTAGAGGAGAGCAAGGACTTAGAAATGTTTTAAAGTAGCCTTGCATCACTGAGTTGATCCATGGCCAGCATTCAGAAATAATAGTTCTATCACTAGCAATTGCTGGAGTTTCTTTCCATGGGTAATTTTAAGAGGGCCTGGTAATTTTACCAGGGGGTTGTTTGAAATAAAGAACTTTTCATTAGGGAGAACTTGCCTAGTCGGGTAATGGTAAGAGAAGTTTCTAAAGATAAAGTTAAGAAAAAGAAAAAAATTCAAAACCCCAAAGCAATTTAAAATGCTACAATTCACTGATGAGCTTCTGACAACAAAATGCTTAGGTGTTTGCTACAATCTCTCAGATGTACACCTCAAAATCTAATGATCTTATTTATGAAATAAAAAAAAAATACTATCAGTTTTGTGAAAAATAAACTCAATATATAAAAGTAAAAGAAGAAAAGATTGAAGAACTCATATAAAGATTCAGTACAATAAATTTACTGGAGTCAGAATCTGGTCAGCAATAATTTCTATGTTGTTTTATACAGCATTTTACTGTGCTCTATCATTCTAAGAAAGAAAGCCTTATAACCACAGTAACTGTCCTTTCATGGGTTAGTTGAATAGGTTTTGAGATAGAGATCACTATTTAGAAGACTCATATATCCCAGCATGGTAGGTGTACTTCTACTTTTGTACTTTGCTCTGTCTTGTCAGGGACAAATGTTCACAGGAACATACATCAAGCAGGGTTTCTCCTTTCCTGAGTGAGCAGGATTATTGCAGCTAGACCCCAGACCAGATGAACGAAGACTGCAGAGCTGTTTGCAATGATTTGCATGATTACCACAAATAAGGATGCCTGCACAGTGTTCAAAAGCAGTTTCCTTCACATTGACAACACTTTATGATCAAATGACTGGCTTGATCTTTTATAGCTCTTTCCTTCTAGGATAAGAAAATTGAATTTTTAGGATATATAACAAGCAACACATGTAGCATGAAATCACGGTGTTATAGGACTGTATAAATAAAGGAGACTTGCTGAAGAGTAGACTTATGTCTCATGGGACTGCTGTTGTCTTCTACACGAAAAGTTCAAATTAATCAGAATTTTAAAGAAAATATCTATACATGTAATACTACACAAATATTCTCAAAATGTTCTTCATATGTGTGGAAAAATATTCAAATGTAATTTTTCTTTTATTTTTTCTTCACTGAATTTTCTCTTGCAGAAAACTATAATTGGTTAGACACCCTTGAAGTTCAAGATATGTCATTATCACCAGCTGGCATAAAACATGATATAAAATACTGAATTTAAACCCCCAAATGTTGCAATTCTGAACTCGTCCAAAGTTCTAAAATTAATTAAATCAGGAGAACAGCCAGTATAAGGAAGGCTCATTAGGAATATTTAATTTCAAGGCGTATTAGCTCCATATCAAGCCACATCAAAATTCTACAACAAGAATCTAGATTCTAGGAACTCTTTTTCGTTCTCAAAAATAGATCTTCTATTTCCTGAGGTCTAATAGAATATTCGGTGAAATAGATATTCTATTTATGAGGAAAGTAAGTTTGCTCCCCCTCCTTTTTTTTTTTTTNTTGCATTTTTCAGCATGCTGCAGATTGTCATAGCAATAGGCTAGTGCTATCTGCAATTTGATGTCATGTAGTACAGAGAAGAGTCACAGAGTCACCCAGAAGAGCCGTTTTACTGAAGCTCCTTTTCCTTTTGAAGTCCACACGAACTGCCCAGCTTTTGGCAGAACATCAGTTTTATAGGCCATTGATTCCCATGCTTGGTGTCAGAAACTTACTTATTTTTGCAGAATTTCTTCCTCAGTTACATATATGCAGAATGTTCTGCCTGTTATTTCCATGGGAATTTCCCAGCAGCCTCCTAGCATGGGTGGTCATGCAGGGTTGCCAAAGCATGTGAGTTGCAAAGAAACCTTGGGGATTTTCTTGATTTTTTTTTTCTGTAAGGATTGTGCTTGTCGGTCACCTACATGGCCTCATCCATCATTTCAGCCCAGAACTTTCGATAAAGTTGTCCTTTTTCTTGCTTCTTTCTATGTGTATAGGGGACTAGTGATTCATGAACAGCTCCAGTAATGATTTGTATCATCCCATTCCAATTTCATTTTTCTCGTTTTCTAATTTTGACCTTGGAAGTGGTAAAGTACTATAAAACAGGGAGAGTTTCTTAAGAACCATCATGTAAAGAAAGAAAGGATGAAGTCAGAAGACAGGACCAGATACAGCAGTCAGATATACAGCAGTTTTATGTCAGCAAACATTATAATAATTGTGGAATATACAGTTGCTGTGCTGACAAAAACAAAAAAGAGCTTCTCACATAAACAAATTCATCTGATTTATTATGTTTTATATGTATGCTATATTTAATATTTCCACCCCCCTTAAACATTCCTTGGCTTTCCAAGAGTGCTGAAGAGCTCCGAGGCCACATTTTTGGCCTTGCAGATGACCTCAATATTAATCAGAGAACATCTGGGCTGGGGAGGCGGCGCCTGTGTTCACCGAGCGGCGCAGCGATTAGTGGCCCGCAAATGCACGGGCCACTGGATTGCCTATCTCGCTCAGAGAAATGTCTCTGGGATTCTGATCTCCAAATTTTACCAGCATTTCTCTATAAGCCCGCAAAGGGAGTCCAAGCCGACAAGGTGTTGGAAGCTCAGGAAGGCTCGGGAGCTGCTTGCTGACTCCCCATCACAGATGCCTCTCTACCATGGCAGTGTTTTTTCCTTTGTTTTGAGTTACTCGGTGTCTGCTCAGGTTGACGCACCCTGCAAAGATTTGTATTCAACTTTCATATTGCATTTTCAGAAGAGACCCCACAATTTGCGCAGTACATATCAGCAGAGATGTAATAAAAAGGAGACAAGTGTACTTATTTTCCAGAATATAGACACTACCCTGCTATTATGCTTTTTACATTTAACAGTATAAACAACAATTTAGTTTACCCTTAATGTCCTAAATACGTTTAGATCCATCATGGTGAAAATTGAAGGGCAAGCCAAAAGGACGAAGAAAAGATGTTAAATGTTCCACAAACATAACCTGCAATCTACTTCTAATAATCTAAGCACACTGTTTAAAAATGAACAAGGAGCCCTAGAGGGAAGAGTGTGTATTTATGGTGTCGTAGATTGTGAGATCAAAGCTGAGTACTCTGACACCGCTTGTCCACCAATGCAAAGAGCTTCATGGTGTTGTCAGGTTTTCTTCCCATACAAGAAGACAACACCTGGCACTGTGGGAGGAGGGGAGCCCTGGAAGAGAGTCGGTCCTGATCGCCTCTGCTGCTCTGAATAGTCTGTATGTAAAGCAGTGCAAAGAGCACTGGAGAAAATGGTGCAGCAGGTTGGCCAGATCAGTTGAAGACCAAAACTGGCTTTGCTGGCACGCAAGGACAGAAGGAAGGAGGTAGGGTGGTCTTCTGCTTAAGCAGCCCTATAAGCAGGTGGTATATGTGCTCTGAACCTCCTAGCCCAGCACTCAGCCTATAAAGTTGGGAAGAGGCAGGATGGAGACTCCAGTGACCTGGAGCATCCATGGGGCAATTTCCCTCCCTCTCCTCAACAGGCAGGAGTAAAAGTAAAGATTCAGGACAGTTTTTCCTCGCCTTTTCTCCTCCATTTCTCCTCTACGTGAGCCAGAGTTTCCTCCGAGGCAGCAGGCTGGTGCAGGACGCGCTGCTGTGGTGCAGATCGCTTGCTGCGACGCGCGGGAGCGAGCTCTGCGACGCAGCAGCGCAAAGCTCACACGCGGGGCTCGCTAGGGAGAGCTCTGTTGATTTGTTTGATTCTGATGGCTGTCACATCGCTTTATGACTGAGAGTTAAAAGAGACTGTGAATGACACGTGGCAAGTGAAGAGCAAGTCGAGAGAGCCTGTGCCGAGCGGGATGCGCTACCACGAGCGCTCGTGCATCGTAACTAGAAAGCAGAACGGAGGTGCGGGTGTAAAAGTCCATTCCTGGAATGTGGTAGGATACCCAAGGCAAGAGCAAGAGGTGTTTGACTATAACAGACTTCTGTGTATTTTACCACTTACCACCATCTAATCGTTGTTAAGCAAATTATATTTGCAGTGACATTTGTACTCCAGTTTTCCGTTTTTAAAAAAACAACATATTGCTGAATAGAGTGGATATCCCTAGGGTATTTGTGTCCCCTCAGCCCTTAGGCCTTCACTATCCTGTTATCATTTGTATCACAGCTACTCCCGCTATGGGATGTGCAGCTCCTGCAGGTTAATTTTAAGTATGTAATCTGCCCCATTCAAATAACACTTTTAGCATTGTTTTTACCCTAGGTAGGCAGGTTTTTCTCTCAAGCCAAAATATTTAGGAGTTTCTCTAGTTATTTTTGGATTGATTTCTTTGTTTCAAATGATCAATTAGTACTTACACATTTATATTACTTCTTTAAAGTAGTATATAAAGTCCATGTATATGTCCTATCATTTATGAAATGGCAATAAAAGTTCTTAAAATTGCAAAATATTTGCAATTTCACTTCAGCTGAGAAGTCTGATGCAGTGCATTGAAACTGAGCAGCCATTTTGTGTTTTTTCTGGGGCATCGAAATGTTTTCTGGGGCATAGAAATGGGGCAAAAATGTTTTTTCTTACCTTTATATGCAGTTTTCTAATATAACTCAGGACTGCAAGTATGTTTTATAGTATTTTTTTTCTTAAAAGGTTTGAACTTTGTAGAGTCAACTTATCAAAAAATGTATAAATTATACAAGGAGAAAACAGCATCATTTTTTTCCCTGGGAAGTGGAGCAGTTAATATTCAACATGAAATGTCTAATCTTTAAATACATTATAATCTAACTGCTTAGGATAATTTTTGCTTTAATACCTTAAGAGTCTGCAAAGCCTGAAGGATGGGATTATTAAAATGGAATTTTAATGTCAAAATTATCAGAGAAGAGAACATATTGCTAGTGTTCATAAAAAAATGTATTCAATTTCTGTTTGATTTGTTCAAATAAGAGATGAGAATATATTTGATTATAGCTAGTAAGTATTCTGAAAGTTGATCAGATGACTGTAGGTCATTGCAACAGGAGTGCTGTCAACTATTGGGATTAGTATATTTAAGACACTGAAATATGTGGTAACATAAACATACCTGGTCTAATGACTCTGTTATAAGCTTCCATGAAGATACTGCATAGGGAGAAAGACCGAGGAATAAAAATCGCTCACTTACCATACAAATAGCATTACCAGCACCCCAACTCTTAAAAATGCTATAATGTGCCTTGCAAGCATAAATTTCTCTAACTTGCTTAGAATTTGAGTGCTGGGTCTTCAGCCCTGCTCTTCAGCAGCCTTGGGCTACTGCCAAAGAACAAAGGTTCCTTATAGCTGTTAGAAGAAGCCAAATTTCAGATTTTCCTAATCCTGTAAAAATCATTTCTGAATAGTAATAGGCCATAGTATTTCAGCACCTGTCTTTCCCAAATTCATAAATAAGCCTGACACTGGGTTTACCTTATAGAGTTCTACAGTATCAGTTTGTCACCCTGTATCTATCACCAGTTCTCCCTTCTAACTATTGGAGGTAGTGTCTCTATACAGAAAGGTTAATCATTTTCCAGAAGTTCTCTACTGATGGATTTGTGGGCTCTCTGAAGTCCAGTACAATTTTGTTATTCATTCTTAGTAGGCTACCAAGAAAATCTGAAGATGAGCAAAAAAACCTCGAGGTTGCAGCTCTAATAAACTGCCTTGAGTTGGCTTGTGAAGTCATGGTCTGTGTTCTTTTTTCTTTTTTTTTTTTAAATATATTTCTTTCCAGTTACCAGGAATCATATAAAACTGATCTAACGTGAGGGAAGGAGGGTAAGACTGGTGCCATGGAAATGCAGGAGGCCAAAGGGCTTGAAATCCAGTTGCTCAAAGAGGTCAGGAAACCTGCTTGAGGATAGTGTTTGTGGAGTGTTTCCTTCTTCTTGGGAGAGCTGGTGTTGCTGGTCTGGAATTAGTACAGTAGAGCACATGTTAACAAGGTAAGGTCCGGCCAAAAGGCAATGCGAAAATCTGCTCCTAGCAAAAAGGTGCTGCTACTGAAGTTGTTTTTTTATCTCCACGATGCAACTGAGCAAATAATTTGGAGAGAGGAAAAAAAGATTTTACAGTATAAAGTATTTATAAATTCTTTATGTGTGGTGAAGCATTATGCATAGTTCTTGCTTTTATAAGCACATGCAGAGAAGTGGCCATCAGGCAGAAATTGTATTAGGCTTTTGCTCAAATTACTTTCTTGTCTTTTTCCCTGATATGTAAGATTTGATATTTTAGTGATAAAGGTGCTGTTCTTCTTTTTTTTTTTTTTTTTTCCTCCTCAAAGAAGCCCTTATATCACAAATAATTCACCTGGGTCACTTGTTCAATGATTTTTTACATTGCTGGGATTTATTTGTGTGAGGACACAGTCTGTCTTACACTGAACAGTTGAAGATACTAATAGAATAAAAAAAATTACAAATAACCCAGAGGTTGCAATATGTTTGTATAAAGTATTCAAACAATTTCAAATGACAACTGAACTTGTAAAAATCAACATCTGTTCATGGATTATTCATGAATCAAAATGGTAAAATTCTTCCAGTAAAAATAGTCTTCAATGAATAGTTACCCTCGCTCTGCTGATAAAACAGAATTCATACAGCAGACATCTCAACTTTCTGACTTTCGTACAGTTCAGATTCATTAACACTCAAATTATCCTCTGGTATACAAAACTGCTGCAGCAAGCCAGCTAATACAAAAAAATGCAGCACAAAAAAAAGAAAGAAAAAAAGAAAAAACAAAACAATAATAAGATAGCATTTGACTATACTATTTTAGGTAATTGTGTGTTTTTTTTTCTACAAAATGTATATTTAGAATGCTTCTGTAATTGTGTTTGTCGATTACTTAAGGAGGATTATCCCTGTAGCAATGCAAACTTCTCTTTCTACATTACCAAATACCTGCAATGATGGCTTCATACATAATGATTTAGTACTAGTAATAGAAACTGTAATAAGAAATCAATAGTGATTCAAACCTAGAAGTATAATTTTTACCCAACTGAGCAGGGAAGGGCGCTATCCCATGGTTTGACATAGAGATACAAAAAACACAGTAGGTGTCATTTTCAGAACAATGCACATTTTAAATTTATGAATGTTCTTTTATATACTTGTATATACAGTCAGTTTTTTTTTTGCTTTTTTCCTCCAGTACTACATAATTATAACTTGCAAAATGTAAATATTTATGAATTCACAGGATGTTCTCTGGAAGAGAAGAATGTTATACTTGCAGATTTTTCTTGTACTTGCAGGATTCACATAATATTATTTGCCATCATGATGTACTGAAAAATGCAAAAAAATATAATATTCTACATTTGACTTTTCTAAAAAATACCATCTGGTGTTATTTTTTGAGAGTTGGAGATTAGCTCTGTAATTGCTTATAGTTAGAGATAGACATTACTACATTTATTGACAATTTTATTCTCTACAATAATCTTACATTTAAATAGTGACTTTGTTCCTGAAGGATGCCAAAGTGATTAAACTGATATTCAAACTCTTTGGATCGCATCACCCACAACTGAAATGCAGCCATCTCTGGGGTGAAATATTGCAGCTGTTTAACAGCACTCAACAGCACCATATAACAGCTTTGGAAATGAAGAATACCTTATTCAAATGAAAACAGGGACATTTAGGTAGGCAAAATAATTATCCAAGTTGGTTTTTGGCCAGGATGTTAGTGCCTACATGCCTACACTCAAAAAAAGTTATACTGCATCCTTAATAATCACAGTTAGTCAGGATGTTGGGTTTGCTGGTCATCTAAGAGAGGGAATTACCAAAGTAACCTCAGCTCCTTGCTCAGAGCCTAGAGGGACCGCAGTGTGGACAACACAGCTTGAGACTTTTGGTTGTTTGCTGGCAGTCAGGATTTTGTGCACTAACCTTCTTGGGCTTTGCTCGCATGGACATTCACTGTGATACCTGTGCAGGTTTGGAGCCTAAGCTGCAAGTCAGACAACTTTGCACACAGAAATGGACCTCAGAAATGTTCTGTCTGAGCAAACCTCAGAGGATTGTTCTGCATCCTGCCTGAATTTCATTGTACTTCAGAAGCAGGTAGGACAGTGCCTTAGTTCCTCCTGATTTCAGGAGAGAAATCTGCTCTCATAACAACTCTCAGCTCAGCTGAGCCCGATGCAAATCCCTTTTGCCATAAACAACCCCCAAATCAATCAAGCAGAGCTATCAGAAAGCTTCCAGCAGACTCATTTTGCACAAAAACCCAGTGAATTCTCCCAAAAAGTGGAGACTGTATCTTGCAAACTCCTATGAATTTGTGTCCAGTTATTCAAAGAGTAACGGGCTGGAGACAAGGCAAGTTGAAGACCAAAAAAAGGGACAGATTCAATTGTGCAGCCTGACTGCTTATGGTATTCATCTGAGTTTTATTTGTCCACAGTTTTATTAAGATACAAGAATATGCAGAGAAAATAAATTTAGTGCATGGAGAGAGTCAATACCTTTCTGACGAGCTCTGTTGGTTCTTATATTTTTCAGGCAGTACAGCAGGAGAGAGTGACTGCTATCTACTTACTCATCGCATTGCCTTGGTATCCTGGGCTGGCTCTCCATCAGTTCACTTGACATATCCAAGCTGGACAAATATTTAAGCAGATACTTCCTTCAGTTCTGCTAAAACTAGAACTGTCAATGACATTAGACTTTCATAATGCATCTCCTACTCATGAATTAAATGGGCAGGACTCGAAATGTGAACTTTATCTGTCAATCCTAGAACAACAATACATTTAGAGAGGATTCTTCATCAACATTTAAACACTTGTCAAAGTTAAAAAGCAAGCAACTCTCGGGTAAATCATCTGGCACCACATAAACTTCTCTGTTCATGTACACGCCAAAAGTTCTTCCTCACCCACAGTTGCCAACCACAGTATATTTTTGCACCGCTCTTCTGTTTGTCATCTACAGTGCTTATTGATGTGCAATTACATCAAACCACGCGCACCAAGACTGTGCTCTAGCTCGTTATTCAATTGTCAGAAAGAATCAAAATATCGTGCCTGTGGGCTTCTTCAGTTCACTTGCAGCAAGCCTACCGTGGAGCTGCCTTCTCTAGTTGGAGATGTCACATGAAGGCAGCATCCTGGAAGCATCTGTCCTCATCAGATGGACTCTCTTTTACCAATTTTACCAACTCCACATCGTGCTTTTTGTTTTTAATGTCTTGCTGAACACATTCCAGACTAACTAAGCAAATGTTCCTCCAGGCTTCTCAGAAGAATCAATACAACCTGTACTGTCACTGTGAACAAGTACAGATGACATCGAACATGGCAGAAAAGTATCCTCTCATCAGTAATCTGTGAATGCTGAAAACTGCCAGCAAAACCTCCGTTCTGAGCTTGGCACATTTTATGTTTGAAGTGAATAGAGAGCTATAAAGGAAATGATTGGATATTGAAGCTGGACACATTTATGGAAATTAATTCTTTTTCTTTGCAAAGAATCAAACTTTCTGATTAGCAACTTTTCAGCCCAAACTGCCAATCGATGAAATTGGGAAAAAACTGTGACAAATTTCCTTGCAAATGGTTTGAGATTTGACAAAATTTTCCATTTGTTTTTTTTTTTTTTTAGAGTGAAATTTCTGTTGTAGAAACAGAAAGCTCCGTCGCTTTTGGCATTTGGGATGTCAAAATTAGGTGGGGTCCATTTTCCAGCTGGTCTTCTAATCCTTGTAATTATATAAAGGAAAATTGTTGGAAGACCTCATTTGATCATATATAATTATTAAGATATATTTCAGTTAAACACCGTTTAATTGAATAGAAATTGAATAGAAATATTTGAACCTTTGCACAGAACTTCAATTGAAAATTATCTTCTAAAATGTTCAGATGATGACATTTTGCAGCTACTGTCTTTTTTCATTTGGAATGCCTGAACTCTTTCAAATGTGAATAGGTCTGTTCTCATTTATAGGGTGTATCCTCAAGTCTTCTTCAGCTGCGACCTGATCATAAATTGTTTTATTCTAACACATCCTTTTATCTCTTACCGTAAGCTACCACATGGGGAAAGTGTGTTCTGTGAAATAAATCATGTGGACTTCTGGTGTTCATCCACTGGTGATGTTAAAATGCATTATTTACCAGGTCTGTGTTCATCCATGAAGCTTTAAAATACCATTGTATTTGTGTTACACAGTTAAAATTTTACCTATAAGGTGCTCATTCATGGTTTGAATGTTGAGGCTTATCACTACTGCAACAGGAACAAAATTAATGAAAATATCCTCAAAAATCACGAATTTCCATAGTTGCATTCATTTGGTTACATATTTCTGAAGTGCCTCTACATGTCTAGTGACTCATGGCTGGGAGAGGGCATCAGCTCCCTCTGCTCCCACAGTTCTGTCACTCGAGGCACAGACAAAACTCTTAAGAAAGTCATGTTGACCTCACGTCTCCCTTATTCCTGAGCTAAAATCTGCTTTAGCCCCATTTAGCGGTGCAGTAGTGGTTACGCTGGTACTCGTGCCATTCCCAGACGGAGTATATATAGTGAATAATAAAGATACCCTAGAACCGAGCCGTGTCAACAAATACACCACTTCCCTTTACCCCTACACTTCTGTCTCCAGGTGCTGTTACTGCTCTGTAATTAGCAGCACAGAAGTTTGCAAAAGGAACATTTAATCTTGTGACCAGAATGTAGCTAGAACTGTGGATAAAAAAAAAAAAGTTTGCCTTTTGACAATTAAAAAAAAATTTTTTTAATGTTAGCTTTGTGACTTTTTGAAATGAATATTTTGGAGATATAAAAAGTAAACAGTAATTTCAGGGCAAATGAAAAATGTCATTCCTCTCAAAAGTGAATGTTCTCATTTATGATGGGAGAGTTTTTGGAAAGCTTTTTTTCCACATACATTTGAATAATATTTTGAAAGAGTTGTCATTCTGAATTGAAAAAAAAATCAAAGGATTTTGATTTTGTTTGATATAGAAATGGTTTCAGCTTCTTCTTGTTAAAAAGACATCGTAAAAACTTGTGGAAATGATTTTTTGTGTGTGTGTGTGTGTGTGTGTGAAATAAGATATGTTTTCACATTGACACAGGGGTGTGTCAGGTGTTTGTATTTTTGGGTGGAGACTGTGAACAGAAAATGTATTTCATTTTAAATTTCAGAAAATATTATACAATTTATTTTTAGCAGTACAATTTATTATACAATTCATTCTACAAATTATTTTTATCAGTGTTTTCACTGTAGTCCGCTCAAGGCCTGTGACCGTTATAGGCTCTCCATCAGGAAGCGGGCTACAGGTGCAGTAAGGGGAGCATGGAAGCAGCATTTCATGGCTGAATTTGTTGGTATTACTAAACAATAACAAACACTTTATTTTTGCAAATATTAGTAAATGTAATTTTAAATATAAATGTGGGGTAGATCTGTTGAATAATTGGCTATTCTCTAGCCCATTTGGGATTGGAACTTGAGAGATAAAATGTAGTTAAGCCACAGGGACAGCTATCTGGTGACACCAGAATGTCAAGCAGGAGCCACGTTGGGCCCTTCTGGGGCTAAATTGCAGGTTCAGGTTATTTGAGAATCCAGCTCTTTTTTACATCCTGATGGCAGTGAAAGGGACATACTAATCTGTGGAAAATGTGCTTCCCATGAAGTGAACAGAGACATACAGTGCAGTGAGGTTTGGAGCACATTTTTGTCAGTTTTAGTTTATAAACAAAAAGCTCAGATGACATTCATTTCTTCTTCAAAATTAAGTCTTACCGATCAGAGAATTTCAAACTGTTGGAAAAGATATCATGAACATTCACAGTAATTACTCTTCAGCCTGATTTTGCCCAAAAATATCTTTTTTTTTTCTTCCCATCATAATGCAAACCATTTCATTATCAATATGGAAAGTAGTGTAAAGATGCTAGAGTGCTAAACACTCTAGCATTTTGATGTTACCAAAGGAAAACATGGAAAACGTCCTGCGTTGAAGGTAACTAACTGGTTACATTCTTTGGTGTTTCCTCAATAAAATTGTGTGTGAAAAATCTAGTGTTTTAAGGTAGTGTTGGCCTTGTGTGGTCCTTAACAAATATGTAGAAAATCCATAAAATAATTTGGATAAAAGGCAAAAGTTTGCACAACTGCAAAGGATATGAACAGATCATGAACAAGCTGAGTGTGAAAGAAGCTTTTAATCACTGGAACTGGGAACTTCTGGGGTGCTCCTTCTATGAGTGTGGTAAGACAATCTGTGGCTATAAGGTAGATCAGGATCCATTTAGGATAGTAACAATAATGTGAGTATGATGGGTGATGGACTTAATGAACAGGCAGATCCATTCTGGTCTTGTCACCTGTGAAAATAGCTTCTAGATAAAATCTAATAAAAATTAGTGTAATAATCAACTCATATGTGTTTTGGAGAACAACATTTGCGCTGATGTAGTTAGAAATATTCCTCTAGCAGTTGCATTTAGAAAGTACCTGCCAGTGCAGGTGTTGTGGGTTCTTTCACTATCGGATTGGCATACATGTAGTGCACAAAAATACCCATCTGAAATGGCACCACATAACCTGACCATACCTGCTGGGCTACAATATTGCTGTCACTTCAGAGATGCAGACAACTGTCTCCTTCCCTGCAGGTGCATGCCAAGTGAGTAATCAAGTGAGTAGGGCACCTGCAGGTGGTGTATGTTTTGCTATCTAACTATATACATCCACCTTTATGCTCGGGGTTTTTAGGGCTTAACTACTTATCGATACTGTTTAGAGACTAGAAATATTCTTGTAGCTGGATTTGTAAACACAGTATGTGTGTCTTGGAATTGGTTTTAAATAGCTCTTCCATTACACTAGTCTTTCTATATGCTCATGGCATTCAATCTGATTTTTCAAATCTTAGTTTGAGTAAATATGCAAGGTGCAGAATAAGCATAGCTAGAGAATGGCCTTCACTGTGCTTTCCATAGGGTAAAAGTATCTCTAGACAGACTCATTTACACAAATGAAATAGTGTTCTGTTACTTTAATCAACAGTTGAGAACATATGCACGTGTGAATTCTGTTTTGGACCTTAGATACAGTTCTCCAGGTGATCTGAAGAGTTACGAACTTGAACAATAAGTATTTGGAAAAGCAGGGCTAGCCAAACCTCTGTTTTAGGCTCTGTTCTTGTTAATTTGTGAATGGCAATAGAGTTGGTTCATTAGAGTTGAAGGTGACTTTTTGCCCTGACTCTTCACTTCTGAATCCCAATCTCCGTTATCTATGTTAATCTGGGAAAGCTCTGCATCCTGCTCAAAGAATTGACTCTGGTCTTCCAAGAAAGCCACAGATTTCTGCAGCCCATTCCTTGTGAGTATACACTCTAACTGGTTTATGTAAATACAATTCTGTTTTGAAGATGAAGACAGGACCACAAAGACAGGCATGGCTTATAAATAATTTAATAAATCAACTATAAGACATTTAGGAGTAGGTATACTGTATAGAAAATATGCATAGTGTCTGCATCTAAATATCTTTTTCCCTTTCTGGTTGTACCATACATTGACTTAAGTTGAACTAGGGCTGGGCAAGATGCCACTAAGCTCAGTGGTAAGCCTGCCCACATGAAATTTATTGTGAAATTGGGTGATATTAAGTAGTTGGTTTTGTTATTATGACTTCCTTTGCACTTGACCACTACCTAATGCAAAGTCTCCATAATTTAGCCTTAAAATCAGAACAGTTTTGAAGTAAAGTGTTAAATGAAAAGGTTGCATATACTCAGAAATTCCAGATTACCTACCCACTTACTGTCAGGTGCTAATTACACTGGTAAAATGTGTTTTTTGATGTCTTAGGATTTTTGTCTTAGAATTTAGATGTCTCAGAATGACAATATGATGTCTTAGATTTTTTTTTTTTAAGTGTGGTGGATGTGAGGAGACTCTTCTGAAAAAATCTATGTGGCAATTGTAAGTAAACATCCAAAAAAAACACTGAGATTCACAATCTGCTGCAGGAGCTGATTGTATATACATCTCTATTTGTGTGGCATCCTTATTTCAGTGAGACTTTGCATTGGCTTCTCAGTCTGCATCAAGATCAGCTAAAATTTGTATCTGTTCAGCTCATTATTTGTATCATTGTATAAAGCTGGCCTTATTCACAGGGCCTTGGCTTTGAAAAACAAAAATCCAGCCCAGCATCACCAAGTTCCCGTGTGTGGCTTAAGGAATTACATATTCTGCCTTTTTAGAGTGTAAAATTATAGTTGTATAAAATCACCTAGCAGTTCTTTACCGTCAGTTGCATTTTATTACCAATTTCAGATATAGCCATGAGGTAACACCTTTAAAGGTCATAGTGCAAACGCATGTGAAGAATTTAAATGAGAACTTATTCTTTCTCCAATAAATATACACCGGATGCAAAGAAAGAATTGGAACACTTTCAGAATGCAGCTAGGGCCAATAAGGATCTCCTCGGGGACTGTTTCAAAGATTAGTTTCTGATGTCCATAGAAACATATTGTGTGAGCCTGTTTTTAGATAATACGCTGTTTCTGTACATTGCCATCCCTTATGAAAGAGTTCCGGCTGTACAGGTCTGATTGCTGGATTTTGCAGTGTCCTGTGAGAGCTGCAAAACCTCTGCAGTCATCGTGGCCTGGCTGGCTCTGTAAAGTGAGCCTGGAAAGCTTTATTTCCTTCTGGGAAAGAAAGCGTATCAGAATATTGCTGAGAATTCAAATGACCTGTCCCAGTACTAAACAAAGATTCAAAGGGAGAGGAAAGGGGAAATGTTTCCAGAAATGAAACCTCAGGTGATCTGGTTTCTAGACTCAGCTCTGACACCAGCTTTTTTTTGTCAGCTTTGCTAAGTCGTTTAGCTGTGCCTCTCTGCTTGTCTTTATAATAGGGATAACAGGAGTATTGTAAAGCCAAAATCAATATTGCTAGTAAAACCCTGAAATTCACACTGCAGAAGGCCCACACAAGTGCTTCCATGCTCTTTAACGCATGAAATACTGAGCAGTTAGACTCTGCTGCTGTGACTGAGTGTCCTTCATGCAGATGCAAAGAGTGGGGACAGAAAGTGGTCACCACCATTTGGGATTTGCTTACACAAAGTGCATAGCACCCATTTGAGGGAAATAATGCTGAAGAGTAATGGGAGAGAAGGGTTTTCCACCCTGGCCAATGAGACTAACATCATCCTGGTTACAGGCTTGAAAACTGCAGGGACCATTTCCAAAAGAAGGCAGAATTTGGACTTGTCGATAAATATTATTCACAAGAGTTAGTTGGAAAAGAGGTGAGAAAAATCTCACTTTTCCCTCTATTCCTTGGTTTGGTAGTTTGGGAATTTTTGATTGACTCTATGACTATCCAGTGCTGTAGAGATGAGGACGGAAAACTTGAGCTAATGAGTTGAATATGTTCAACTTTGAAAGGAACCTCAGACGAAGCAGTGGCGATGTGCAGGTTGCAAGTCTTCTGTGGTAAACTGGAAGAGCCAGCTACAGAGTCCTGACTGAGTAAGAATGTTTTGAAGACTGTAACTTTCCTTAAATATGACTTAGAGATTCAATTTCAAAAGCAGAAACCTGTGGCTGTAAGAAACTCTGTTTTTTAATCTGTCTGTTTGAGTTTCTCAAAACTGAGTGACTGCATTATTGGGACGATGTGTCATTCCTGATTACATTTGCATGTTGGTTTAAACATAACTGCACATGCCAGAGCTTCCAAACTGGATGTGATGCAGCATCAAAGTGATGTTTCATGCTCTGGGAACTTCAAAAAGTCATTGAAGGGAGAAAAGTGAGATGCCAATGGGAGGAATGACAGAAAATTGGTCTTGGTTCTACTCTTATCAAGGTAAATAGTAAAACATATGTTGACTTAGTCTGAAGGAAGATGGACTTATAATGACTCTGATAAAGTAGGTAGTGTCTTATGATTTGCATGTCAATCCTAAATTTCTGAGGAAGGGGATGTCCTCCTTTTGATTTTAAAATCGCACTTCATTTCCTGTTTCTTATAAAGAAGTAGTAGAGTAATAATTGCTGCCTGTTTTATTTATAAGAAAAGATGGTGGAAGTATTTATTATAAATGAGATTCATTGTGAATTAGTCTCCTTTTCTGTTCACGAATGATTTTAACAAACAGTGCTCTGTTCTTACTATTCACTGTGTAACATGGAAGAAAAAAGCTATGTCTCCGTTGCCTCTCCTTGCCACCATTTTCTCAAATCCTTCCACAGAGGAAGAAAATATCTGGTAGAACTTGCTTTAATATCCCTTTATTTTTTTTCTTTAATTAGCAAAAAGTAACATGTACAGTTTGAATTTATGCTTGGATTCAAACATATATCAACCTCACACTTCTTGAAATATCCAGAAATCACTTCCTGCTACATATCCCGAAGTTCTCCATTAGACCTAATATTTTCATACTCTCAGTTATAAATAATGTGTATGATGGAAGAGTAAAATTTAGAAATTATTTTATTTGTATATTGTATTTTGTAATTGTATTTTGTATGTTGTATTTCATGGCAGGAACAGAATAGCATTTAAGTTTCACAGAACACACAAAAAACGCACCTTGAAACTAAATGAAACAGGACTGGTAACTTTTTCTTCTCTCATGAACAAAAGCTGGCTGCATTACCTTAAAGTAAATGAACAGAGAGAAGAAAAAAAAGAATATGACTGCTTGTTTTGGGATTGCCTGTGGTCTAAGATTTTATGTGCAAAGTTTGAATCCAGAGGGAACTTCAAGCCTTCACAAACAAACTTTATAATGGAAATGCTGTCAGATTCTTAAGTACAGCAAGGCAAATGGCACAGCTATGGTATGTTAAAAAAATATTAAAATGCTCTGAACACAGGGTGAAGGCTAGCTGTCTTGACACTGAACATAGAAAGGTAAATGATTGGAACTTTAATTACTTTGATCCGTCATGCCTTGTAGCTATATGTCAGCTAAGCCAACAGAACTGACACAGAACAAAGGCCATGACTGTTTCAACATCTTAACTCATTTCTTATGGTTGATTAATAAGTCTATTGAATGAAGCCTGTGATGAGAATTGAGAAAAACATAAAGCGTGAGTTTATACATACATGCGCATGTCCCAGCTGCTTGACTCTCCTTAGGTGGATATATTGGTTCAGACTATGATGTGACAAGGAGTGACCTGCCTGGTGTAAAGTCTTTGTCATCAGCGTTGCACCTTGGTCTCTGAGGGGTCTGCAGATCCAGGAACACTTGGGTGGCATGTTGTCCTGATCTGTATGGACAGATTATGTCTGTATTTGCCTGCCCCCACATACTTCTGGAAGGGTTCTGATTCCTTAGTCATTCACTTGGTCATAAAACTGAATTATGAATTAGCCTGGGTTCCTATTCACTTGAGAGACTATGACTAAAACCTCCAAAATAGAGGAAAATGCTGTGCTATAAAGTACACTTTTTGATATTGGTCTTGCTTCTTAGTCTAGTTTCTTCTTTCCTTCCCAAACCTCATTTAATCTCTGAGGCGGTAATGGTATTTCAGTCATCTAGCACAGAAGTCCAGCAGGACAGTTTATACTTACAACCTGCATCCAAATGATTGTTAATTCTTGGACGATGCTGCTGATTTGCTAGGAAGAGGCAGCTATGAACTTCTTGCACAAAATAATTTTGGTCCAAAGCTTTTGCCTTAATTTCTCCTTTGAGCAAGCTGTTAGTTTACTGCTGATGCCAGAGATACTTCTATGGCTAGTGTACTTAATATTAATAAACATGCTTTAAAAAAATATGGTTTAATTCTGATAGCTATAAGGAGAAAGAATCTTGCCTGTGCAGTAAAACATAAAGCTTAGGGCTGTAAAATGACAGTAACCGATGGATCACATGTCTGTTGGATGAAAAATCAAAATATTTCTATCAAAATATGTTTTACAACAATTCCACAGCAAATAATAGTGCAAAAGTGTGTGTTCTCCTAATTATTTTTGTTCCATCCTGCTAGATATCTCAGCACTTACACCTCAATATTTACAAAAGTTGCTCTCCTAGGCAACTGTTCTATGCCACATGCAAAGGGCGCATTGAGTGACAGTATTCAAGTTTAAGCAGTTCCTCCTTCCATTAGTGTGGTTTGGATTTGGAGCTAATTTTTAAAGGAAGTCCTTGGTGGTACAGTCAAAAACTCCGGAACATTAAACACTGTCTGATGGTGTGGTTTGAATCTGAGTAGCACTGGGCATACCTAGTCCACAAAGAGAGCATACGTTTGGATACTGCCTGGAATGTCAATATTTTAAAGAAAAATACATAAAGCTAGTCATTAACTATTTATTTTTTCCTTTGTGCAGTGTTCTACAAAAAATATTTCTAAACTGTAGTTCAGCAACTAAACCAGTGGTTTTATTTGAAGAGAAACTCTAAAGAGAAGGCTTTTAAAACATTTAACTCTGATTTTGCATTTTAAAAGTATGCTAATATTATGAGGGATCAAATTGCTAGAATATTTTTATGAAATCAGATTTTTTTATTCTTAAAGTTTACATACTAAAGTCAAATTGGGTATAAATAGAAGGAAATCAATTAATTCTTTTGAGCTAATTTATAGTTTTTGAGTAAATTCCTTGTCCCATGAAAGTTAATAGGAGTCCTTTTGCTTTGACTTAAATGATGTTCAGATAACATCTCTTGAAGCTGTCATATCTTTTCTGAGTCTTAGTGTGACACTTCTCTTATGGGGTTTCTTGATTGCTTTCCAAAAATTAATACAGTATACTTCCTAAAAGATAGTATAACCAAAGGATGTGTGTGTATGTCCTTCATACCTGTTTTATGTCTCTTTGTATTATTATCATCTTTGTATTACCACCTTTGTATTATTACCATCTATCTATATGCCATTTACCTATATGCCATCTTCTTACTACTTGGGTAAACAGGCCATTAATTTGGTATAAAATAGAGAAAGTAAAAACCCTATGTGAATATTTTATACAAGCTTCCTTGTCTAGTAAGTCCTAATATGGTGGTCATAGAAGGGACCTAAGTCTGGAAGGGACTTTTGGAGATCGCTTAGTCCAACCCGGCCTGTACACCCAGGCTCAACTAGAGCATTGTCTGTAGCAGTCTGATCGAAAGTGGGGTTTGGCATCTAAATATCTTACAGTATGGCATTTGTCAATGGGGATAATTTTATTATGAACAAACACAGCTGAAATTTGTCTAGATGGAAAGTGATCTTTGTGACTTAGTCTTATTTTCATTTTCTATGGCTGTAGAATGTTAATCCAGATCATATATTGTTAATATAGTTGTTTCTAACATCATACATTACTAATGGCTTTTTTTTAATTCTGGAAAAAAAAAAAAGGAAAATGTTTAAATAGGAATGATGTATCCATCTTGCACAATTGTGGATGCTCTTAAGACGAAGCAAAAAGGCCTGGGAATGGCACATAGCACTAAAAATCAAGGAAATGTCAGTTATACTCCCAGTGGTGATACTGGCCTGCTGTCTGCCCTTGAGCAAGTTACATCATGAGTCTGTATCTTGGTATGATCACACGGTTGCAATGCTTAGCTTCCTTGGTGAATCTTTTAAGATCGACAAATGAAAACATATAGTACACTATCAAATGTAATTATTATTGAGTTACATTTATGTTCTTCCCTCTGTGTAGACGTTGGATGGTAAAGGAAACAAATACTTCATTTGTTGTCTGAGCCCAGCAGGGAAACAGAAACGCTTTCCAAAAAGAGAAAATAAAGGGAAACACAAAGGAAAAAGGAGCTAATCCTTCATGTTTAGCTAAGAACTCCTGAACCTCGTTTAGATAGGTATAGTCTTTCTTAGGGCAGATGACTTAATTGAAATTAATGTCATATGATCTATAAAAATATTTTTTCAGGTCTGTAGGATTTTCCAAATGAAAATTAAACTTTCTAAGGCCTTTCTCCATTATATAATAAACCTATTTTTAGTTTCATGAATGTCTAAGAAAGAATGTTTTGTCCACCTGAAGGAAAGTTTGTTACTTAAAACTTGAAAGCTCTGCAAAATATTGTAGATGGCACCAGTCATATTTATATTGCATTCCTGCTGCAATATAAAGAACTAATTCAGTGACTAAAGACTCTTCATTGACTTTGAAGATGGGAAAGCCAGAACCTGCAAAGAGGAGAAAGTTCTTGAAACAATATCTGTTGTAAATACTTAGAGCTGTAAGGTACTTTAAAACCTATTTAAAACCTATTATCCATGTTACTTGTTTGATTTTTGATGACATTATGAGAATAAGACCTGCTTTTGTTTCTGATGATTATCAAGTATGACTTCAGGTGAATCAGTATCTTTACATTTAACCTGCCTGTTTCTTTTAAAATGATGTGAGGATTTCTTGAAAAATACAAGTGATTTCCTAACATAAATGGTGCTCTCATTTATACCAAAGGCTTGGTTTTGGCTGCAATATATAGTAAAAAACAACCTACAATAGTAAGTGAGGAGTGAATCACAATTGTTGAGTGATTTTATTAAGAATTTATTTTGATTATGGCTGAAACTGATTCCGCAAGCCAAACGTCCATTGAAATAAAATACGTTAACTGTAGGAATAGAATTGATTAGTGAACATTCTTGTCTGGTAGAATAAGTAAAGACATCAAGGGAGGCAGAAAAGAAAGACATGAATCAGCAGTCATAGAAGACAGGGCAAAAAGAGACTTGAGAGGTCACCTAATGCATCCCTGCTTCAAGGTAAGATCAACAACACCTATGTCATTCTTTACAGATGTTTGTTTAATTCTTTTTAAATGCCTCTAGTAATAAAGATTTCCTAACTTCCTTGGCATATTATTTCAGTTGGTAACTATCCTCACACTCCAGAAGTGTTCCCCAATTCCTAACCTAAATTTTCTTTTATCCTGCCTAACTTTCTCATATTTCTAATGAGTATCAAGAACAGCTTATTCCATTAATGCCACAGAAACCTTGTACATTTTTGGAAGATCGCAATCATTTTTTGATTTTCTTTCTTTCTTGACGAAGCAGCTCCCTTCCTCGTCAGCACCACTAAATTTTTTTCTGTTTAGAAGGAAAACAGGGGTTCTAAATAGCAAGAGTCCTTTCTCTTTGCAGAGACTCAGAAATTTCGTTTTTCACCCCTCATCTTACTCAAAATCTGAATGAAACCTCGAGAGCTTGTGAAAACATAAATAAAGATGGATTTTCATCTTTGTCTTCAAAGATGACTTGTTCTTGGGTACTGGCCATAGTGAATCATGGGTTACTCCAGAAAGCTTGAAAGCCAGAACACTTCTGGAGTCTGTTCTTAGACAATAAATCTAAAGGATCTTTAAGAGCTTTTCTCTCTTTCTTACCTAATCTGGCCAGCACATCCTTGTCACGTTTTATATACAAGTGCTAGACATGACTCTGATGGCTTTCACTTTTGCAAAGACAGCACCAAAGTTATTGCGCTTTACCCCATCCAAGCTTGCTTTTCCATCTTCAGAAGCATCTTGAGCCGTTAATGTGTGTATGTACAGAAATTCAGCAGGTTTGATGAGGCCATAGAGTTCAGCAGGGAAGGCAGTACTTGCAAAGGTGTCAAGATCTGCTGCTCACCCGGAGAAATGTTTGGGGGTAAATAACAAACCACAGTTCAGCTACTCTGTTTTTCTCTCTTTTGTAACAGCTCCATAGGGATTATTACAGTTCCAAGGCATAATAGCAGCAAATAAGTTTCTTAGGTTAAAAAAGAAAAAACAATTTCCAAACATGAGAAAATTCATGAGACTTCCATTACCCTACTGCTGTTGTTTTTTTAATACCTGTATGCATGAATGGCTTTTTCTGCATATTTTTTTTTGTATTGGGACTGACTGGCTGAAGATTTGTTGGCCCACAGGAAAGCTAGAACCAGGAATTGGATTTTATTCAACTATTTTTTTAATTACTTATTAAGTTTAGATAACGATGCTTACCAGTTGAATTTTTATATTGAAAACTACAATCAGAAATGACAGAGTAGAATATTGCATTTGACTTAAGTAACTAACTCAACTGTTAGAAACTTAGGTTCAGCTTCAGCAAGCTGTATATTATGAATTAGTGATATTAGTTTATGTTAATTAGTCTAGGATGTCAGCAAGTGTTTATTGGCATAACTATTTTTCTAGCATCTAAATGAACAATGCTTAGTATATTTAGGATTTTCTTTGAAATACAGTGGATCACTGCAGAAATAGATCACTTGGGTTGGAAGGAAGTTTTTCAAGTTAATGTTTGTGAAATTCTAGGCAAGAAATCCGCATTAAATGGTTTAGAGCAAAGGTAAGGACAAAGTATGCAATGTTCCCTTTGCTATTCTCTTCCAACTTCTACTCCTTAGTTATCCTCTAGCCAGGACCAAATTACATGCTATTTCATTGACTTTCTGAGATGCAGTGGACGGTGTCCATCCCAGCTCTCCAGTTTACAGTCCCTTCCAGGTGATGAGAACCATCATGTGCACCAAATTTGAACCTCTTTGTCGTGATAGTGGAGGGGTTCGGGAATTCATGACTAAGACAGTGCCTCTTAAAAATGTCAGAAAACAGATGGAGAAAATCTGTCATGTTAGTCTGTCTTTTTCAGCTGTTCTTAATTTAAGCCTATCCCAATCTATTCTTTTATCCCACTTTATACACTTAAATGGAGTATGGGGGAAGTGTGGGATGTAACTTTTCGTGAGGTGGAGATAGGACATTAATAGTAGAAGAAAGAAATCTTTTCAGGTCAGAATGGGCCCAGTTTCATAATTTCATAAGCTTGAGTAAACCCTATTCTAATTTAGGATACCAGAAGTCAATGTCATGTTTCCAGTTTGGATGCTCTTCCTACCTTTGCAATCTATCCTTCCTATATATACCACTGTGTCCCTTACATGCTGTTGACCATCTAGCAGCAGCATTAGCTGAATTCTAAATGGAAGTAATAATGTATGGAAATACCCAGAAGAGAGGCCTAGAAAATTAGTAAGTTGGTGAGTGTTATTTATACAAATACTGTAAATGAAATAGAGCAAACTTCACAAACAAACAAAATTCCAGAGAAATAATTTCTCCCAAAGTACTGTAACACATTGCCAATTATCTTTATTTTACAAGGCTACTTTCTAAAGGGTAAAGTCCTATCTAATCATGTGAAGGTCTCAGATACTGTGCAGTCTGCTTTGATGCATTTACTACCAGGAGATGCCAGACATTTCCAGAATACAAATCTCTTACTTACAGGATCCCAACCCCCATAATACTTCATAAACTATCCATAAATAATCCTTATGTGAAAAGTTACGGACCAAACCAATCCTGATGGAATTTTCAGCTGCAGGGAGTCTGTTTCAAGAAAACTTGATGGAATTTGAGTGAGAATATTTAATAAGGCTCGTTCAGCATGCAAGAGAGCAGAGGGTGTGCAGGACAACAAGGAAAAGGGCAACTGGCCACGATTCTCACGCGTTTGGCTCCCCCAGGAATTCACAAACCACTGCCTGGCCTCACGAGCCACATCCACGAGAGGCAGCAAAGCAGCAATCTCAGCTGCCCCATCCTCAGCCTCCCTCATGGGACACCATAGATCTTCCTCAGGGAGACAGCAGTAATTCTCAGGTCATTGTGCTGAATCTGATCTTTTTTTTCTCTGCATTATCAGATTTTAATTATGGCACAAGTAAGGCTCCTCCAGTCTGCTTTCTGGAGTGACTATTTTTTGTGTATTTATAGCTGTATTTACAAGAATATAGTGCTGACCTGTAACTTAGCCCTAAACGTGTAGAACAATTGAATTGATTTTCAGCTAATTCCATCTATTTCACTTTTAGTGCTGCATTTTTAAGATGTCAAAACATTTTGTCATTCATCTTATAATTTTTTTTTTGTGCAATGAGTTCATTCCAAAAGTAAACACTTCTTAATGTTTACTTTTCATTAAAAAATTACCCAATTCTACTCTCAGGATCACTGGACCACACAAACTTTCCCATTTCTTTAGAATTAATCTCTTCCTGCTCCCCCCCAAACCTTTGTGCCCTAAAAATCTGCACCCTCTCACCCCCCAGATCCTACTAGAGTCATTTTTCTTTCGAACACCATGTTATTTTGGGCCATAGCTTCTCTTAGACTGTATTCTCCTCTTTGAGAAAAGAAGCAGAATCTAAATAATTTTCAGAAGAGTACTAATATATTTTTTATTAAAAAAAAAAAAGATGATTTTTGTTACTTACATTGAAGGGTGAGTATGCAAATTATCGTGTGATCCTATGTATAAGGCAGGCAGGAATCTATTGCTGTACTTGTATTATAGGCTAATTCACCTATTGAGGACTATACGAGTTCTTCTAAATTCAGAAATGGTCCATCTGAAGTCATGATTTCTGCCCTTGCTTTTTCTTTTGTCTCTTTACATATTCCTGAAGAAAAAAAATCTAAAATTCTTTTGTAACTTTTGTTTCTGAGGAAAAATGTTATTCTATTAGGATAGCTCATATTTATGATTTTTGTATTTTGAAAAATTTTCAACAGTACAATTTATTTTTTTTTAATAGATGAAAATTTGTATTCCTTTCAGGAAAAAAAAAAGGTCTTTCTGACATTGTTTTTATTTTCCAGCTATAATCCTGATTATTTCCTCCTAATGTTAGTCAAGCACATAGCATAGAACAGAGGGGAATGGAAATATTTTTGGCTGAAGACATTGAAGTAAATCACAGCTCTTGTGAGAAAATGTCATGAATATCTATGCAGAACAGACAGGACTTAGATTTTACGAGAAGGAGATAGAGAGAAAAGTGCAAGGACTCAATTTATCTACATCTGAATGATAAAAGACTGACTGAACCCTTCTGGTACTGGAATCTATGCTTTTAGAGAGAATATTTTTAATTTTTTTAAGATAGTATTTTGGTCACTAAACCATTTATAATTCATAAGGTCAGAAGAGACCATTGCAATGATATAGTTTGACCTGTACTGCACAGACTGTAGTTCTCCTTAAATTAATTCCCACTCAGTAAGGCATATATCTTTTAAAAGCATAACTTGCTTTAATTTGAACATCCATAAGGACAAAGAATCTACAACTTTTGTCAGCTGGTACAACCGTTTGTTACTTCCATTCCCAACAGAACATACATTTTCTCCTAATCCATAGGACTGTCTTGAATTTCTACCCAGTTGTTCTTGCCTTACCTTTTTTGGCTTCTGAAGCATCAATTACGAAATGTTGCTACTTGTGTGTATAGCTTCCAGCAGTGGTGGAGTCATGCCTTAACCTTCTCTGAGATTTGGTGCAAAGTCTTTCGTCAGAAGGCAATTTCCCATTCCTTCTTTTCTTGTGGCTCTTCCCATATTTTCCAGCTGAGATGATTGAATTTTATTTCTCTATATCTATCCTCAAACACTAACTGTGCAGGTATCCATGCCCAGTATATCCCAAATAATAGCATGGTACTGAACATGGCATGCTAAATCCACGGTACTACAGCATTGTGGTTTGCCATTGCAGTTGTCTTATGCTTTACACATTAGCATTAATGATACATTTTGAAGCTGAGAAGTTCTGTGCGATAGCTGGTAGGGCGCACACTTCAAGAAACGGGAAATAAAGGTACGCTACTGTGGGAACATATCTAAGAGACGGAGGCCTTCCCATGGGAAAGCCTCCGTCTCGTAGATGTGTTCCCACACGCTACTTAATTACATATCTCAGTGCTGCAACAGCCTCATTCTCTTGGCTTTTGGTGCAGGGTAGAAGGTTTGTTTCTCAATATGTACCACTGTGGGAATGGCATTACTGAGGTTAGATACCTGGAATACTTTTATTGATGGATCACACCCATTTACAACTCTCTTAGTGTTTAAATGAGTGGCTTTTTTATTTTTCTTGAAGGAAATTGCTCATTTTTTTCTTTACCAGCAGTAGAGAAGGGCCTTCTTAAATTTTTTCCCCTAGGCTGAGCAGCAGTGCTGGTTGCTAGACCTCCACGCAGCTGGCAATGGGGAGGGCACAGAGTGCTTTAAGGAGCTCAGGGAAGGTCTGGGAAAACGGAGGGTGCTGAACAGCTGAAGCTGTATCGCCATCCCAGATACCTCGCTAAGCTGGATAATTTGTCCATCAAAAGACAAGTCCGACTTAGGGAGGGGATTAGTGTAGCTAATGCTCCAGTACTACTCAGTGAAACATTTTCTGTGTAATCACTGCATTGTTTTTTCCCTCTCCTGAGCAAGGTGCCTGAGAGGTCTGCCTGTTCCTGAGCCTTCCTCACAGAGCTTCTTCCTCATTGCTAGACTACTGAACACAAGCAAAAACAAGCAGGAAGCCCCAGACTGTCTTCATTTTTCATGACTTGTAGTCACAAAATAGTGCAAATATGAGTGAGGACCACAGTGACTCATAACCTTTCTTTTATGATTTCCTGGGGAAAGGAGGTCATGGTAGCATCACACACACAGCTCTGCAGTTAGAAAGCTTTCTCTTCTTAATATTAAAGGAAGAATTAATACTCTTCATATCCATGTCTTTTGCTCTGTTACAAATAGGATACCTCTGGTGCATTATTCTCTTTAGTTATTTTCCATCAATATATCTATCAGCATAGCAACTCAAAAGAGCTTATTCCATTGCATGGGGCAGTAAAGCTACAGACCTGCGAAGATGCACATACCTAGCAGCATGTGTGCTGCCGAGGCTGGGGACCTGCGCTTTTCAAAAACACCTTGAGTTTATAGTATGCTATACATAACTGCTCATTCTTATTCTGTATGAGTGAGTCTTTGTTCCCTGGCTTTGCCATGGGCATTCTGGTGTTTCAACTTTATCTCTGACATATCACTAAGATTGTGTTCTTTTGCTGGCAGATGTAAAAAAAAAAAAAAAAAAAAAAACACACACACAAACCAAAAGCAATAAAAAATTCCTAACATATGTAACTTCTTAATCCATTTTAACATAAATATCAAAATTACATTCGTAATGTTCATCAAGGATTCTGTCGGGTCCCCATCTATAACATTTTAGCAGGTTAAGTATTGTTTGTTCATTTAATCATGCTGTATCCACTGTTGCCTATGCTTAATTTTATAACTTAAAAAATCAACAATTATGTTGGTTTCATACTGCTTCTTGGGTACTACCTAACGCTCATAATTTTTTCCTTAGATTTCTCTCGCATTCTTTTGGATCTCTTTGAAGTGAGTGGAATGGTTTTAATGTTGACCCAAACTGAATTGGTTACAGGAGATAAGAAAAACATTTTAATATAAATAGTGCGTAGACAAAGATGATAAAGACAATTTCAGGCGTATAGAAAAGGCAGACAAGGAAAACGAAATCAAGCAATTTCTGCTTGGGTCTGGTAGAAGACTGATTTCACACGCTTTTCAGCATAGGAATGTGGATGTTCATGAAAAGTTGATCAAGAGCCATATCCAAAAGTGCATTTGCATATCTGAAACAGAGTGTACAAAGATTTTTAAAAGCCTACATCCAAGATTGTCATCCAAAATTTCCTTTGTTCAGGCACACTTGAGCCTGAAAGCACTGCCGAACTTCAGCAGTGGAGGGAAAAGTCGACCGTAAAAAGTCAATCTAGTCAAAGTGAGCATTGAGGGACCACACGATGCATCACCCTTCACCACTGGCAGAGGTCTTGGGGTGCTAGGACCAACTGTAGGTCCAAATTCGCTTCATCCCATGCCATGACTTAGAGTAACCTGCACTGTTGAAAATTATTCTATAAATAATTATTTTTTTGCTTTCTGCCACAAAGGGCAGTAAGAAGGCCTGACAAGGTATTTTTATACTAGCAAATAAAATGATGTCGTTTGTTAGTTATATTAAACTTTAAAGAATGTACGCAGCTGTTACTGGGGACATAATGAGCAGTCACCAGGAGCTAAGGGTCTTAATTAAAACTTGAGCACCAACTAGCTAAGCACGCCAGTGCCTTGGGAAGCAGTGGAGTGGAGAGGGTGCAGTCACTAAAATATTTGGCACTGAGTATAGGATGTACTCATTTAAGGTACTGATGGATTCGCATTAGGTTTGAATAGTCTGCTTCTATGAAGACACAGTCTAAAGTAACATGTGAAATGCCCAGGGTGTGCTGATATAGTCCATAAGACAGTGCATTTAAAGAAGGGTGCTTCTTGCTCCTTCTTCCTACCTTGCAGTTTCTTTCTCATTTATCAGGACAGATATGGTTTGGGTTTAGAAGAATGATTTGACACTGATTTTAATATTTCATTTCCTCAAAATGGAAAAATAAAACAGAAAAAAAAACAGTATATATGACAGCATTAAAAAAATTCAGAGTTGTGTATATCCTACATGGCAATACGTACCAGTGTTGGATGAGGCCTCATCTGCCATCAAGCCACTCCTGACAGTTCTGCATATTTATTTTTTAGGGGAAATTTTGAAGTCTTGTGAAATCTGTTATTTGCACTTTTCTTTGCCTCTGCTGCTAAGTCATTATTGTCTCATCTCTCAGAAGACTTATCATCTAACTTTAGCAGCAGAACTCATATCTATTTCTCAGGAGAGGAATAGACAGTTTTGATTGCATTTTGCATTTTATACAACCAAGTTACTATAGAAATGGCTGGACTTATTGCACTGAAAAAAAATCCGTGCTGAGGGCACTGTTTGCATGAAGCGCAATCTGTACGTAATGTGAAAGTTTCTGCGATTGAGAACTGCACAGTAGTAGTAGTTAGGGCTTTATTACTTAGTTCTAATTTGTATTGATGGCCTAAAAAAAGTAGCATGCTTTGCAGTTCTATGAAAGAAAAGATTATAAATGGAGATTAATTATAATTTTGCTAGCTCAGTACTTGTAAAACTAAAGCAATTTATATTCTTTCTCTTAATGATCTCCATTCCTGATTGCAGTAATGTAATCTAATTGTGATTATGATAGTATCTGAATCATGTGGGCCTCTATGTGATTGGAACTACTCTTTGCATTAAAAAGTAATTTTGGAGTAATGATGAAAAGTTACTGTGGAAAATTGGCAAGTAATATATTTTACTCTGTATCTTAAGTTTCTGCTTTCATTTTTGATTGTATCTTAGAGCAAGGATAAGTATGATACTATATCAAGGATTTATTACATCAAAGACTTATCAATGATAACTGTGAGTATCCGGGATAAGCATGATATTATTGGAATAACACCGATATGGTTGAAGCAAGAAATTGACTGCAGCTTGGAGATCATAGTCTACGGCTTCTGGAGAGAAAGAGGATATTGAGGAGGAGTCCTATCAGTATGCCTAGGAGACGAGTGTCTCCAGAGAAAAGTGCTGTCAGTATTTTGGCTGATCAATTCTGATAAAAGTTAAGAACAATAAAGGTGCTCAGGTGGTTTTTTGAATGAGTCTTTGAACTTTTAGGCCTTTGTGTTCAGATGAGAGATGCCTTCAAGAGAACCAGAACTTTGATAATGATGCCTTTTAATTATGCTGTTATTGACTGCAATGAGTATGTTAAAACTAGGGAGGGAATACTCATGTTTCTAAAGCTAACACAAAATTGCTTCTCATTTCTCCTTTATTGAATTGTCTTTCAGAAACTATTTGAATTAATTCAAGGATTTGAGCGAGGGATAATAAAGGATGTTGAACTGGAGAGGTAAGAAAGATCCGGTGATCTCAACATCGTTTGATTTAAAATATTTGTTGAGCAGAAAGAAGCAATGCAAGCCTTATGGCAGGCTGACTTTGAGGGAATGCAAAGCATGCTAAGGAATTTTTATCAGGATTTTATTATAATGTATGGTAAATCTAGTGAAGAAAATTGGAATATATTTCAGAAACAGTTGGAGGACATTTGAAATTCATCCTGGTTTAAGTCTAAAGAAGGATAAAGGTAACAATGCCCAATGTGGTTAAGTAGGGTTGTATAGTAAAGAGTAAGATAAGCAATAAGCACAAGGTGTTTAAAAATATACAAAATTTGGTAAGGTGGAGCAGCTGGAAGCCTATATGGAAAAAAAGCAGAAGGAAACTGAAAGGCTAAATTAGAAAATCAAAAAACAAAAGGTGAATGTGAACTGCAGAAAAAATATTTGAGATAACAATAATGTCCTGGGAATATATTCCGGAAAATTGAAAGGAAAAACAGATCCACAAATCATGATAGTGTGGACAAAGAAATAACGGATTTGGTTAGCAGGTTTTATTTTTGTGTGTGAATACTCAGAGGCAGATGGATGGATGGATGGGCAGATGGAGAGTTATTGAGCAGAGGAGGAGTATTTTCCTTTACGTTGCAACATGGGCATTCTCACCTGAAGAGCTAATGAACGGGACAGATATCACAACTTCCCCATTTCATAACCAGTTAGTGTGATCTGGCTGGCAATACCAGATGTAAAGACAGAACTCTTTTTCAAGAAATCTTCAAACTTTAAAGAAAGGCAGCTCTGCCGATACTGTTTATAGTAGGAAGAAATAACCTCCTTCCTCCTGTTATAAATGCAAATCGGGAAAACCTGTGGAGCTAGACATGCTATTTCTTCCAGGCTGCATTGCCCCTTTTTCCTTCAAGTGGATTTCCAGCTCTCTCATAACTTTTGGTTGCATATTCGTAATTTCTCTCAGCTGTTGCTTGCTTGTTGTTGCTAAGGGTTTTCATAGCAAAGTTTGGGCTAACTTGCAGTTTAAGCCTGGCAGGCAACAAGAAATGTGCACAAGAATTGCTGCCATCCAAACAGCTATTTCTTTCCAGAAGTGTCTTTTTTCTTTTTTTTTCTAAAATAGCCAGATTTAGTGTGAATTCCCCCACGCTGCAGTGATTTTTGCTCCCCCTGCTGTCTCTAGAGCAGCAAATTAACCAATCCTTTAGCCTACCATGAGTGTTTATTGATAATGTTAATGTTGGGGATTTTTTTGGTAAAAAAATAGGAGACAGCGGCGCTACACGTGAGAGAAACAACCTAGAGGGTTTTCTGTATTTCAGCCCCCACTGAGTGCCGTGAGCTGTGTTTTCCGGAGCTGAAGCCTCAGTGTGCAAAGGATTTTTTTGTTTTGTCTTGTTTTATTCCCATTTCCCCAAATTCGCAGCGCTGCTTTTAGATGCCTTTTGCCGCAGCTACGCAACGCCGCCCTCCCGGCACCGGTGTGTCACAAGCCGAGGACCCTCTGCCCCGGCAGAGGAAGCTTCTCCGGTGTCTGTTACACATTGAGCGCTTTGTGATGGGCTGGGGCCCGCTGGCTGTCAGCCCGCTCCCTTAAGGGAACTTGACAGATCTTAAAAAAAAATCAATTTTAAGCTCACATGCCCCAGTGGGTGCCAAAGCCACTTCAGAGAGCCTGAAAGATGGCTGAGTCGACAGGATTTGACTTCCAGAGGTAGAAAGGTGACAAACTCTATCATGAGAAAGGGGCAGCTTAGGGCCTCCGAGGCCGAACCTGCTCCCCGCATCCGGGGCCTGCCGCTGTATTGAACCTATTTATCTCTTTCATGGGCCCAAGGTACCAGGGGGAAAGAAAAGTTGTTCAAAAAAAAAAAAAAAATAGAAAAAGAAAGGGAAAAAAAAAAGAAATGCTGGCAGAATTCAAGGGTGTAAATGATGAATTACTTTTCATCAGCTGAAAGGAAACATACTCCGGAACAATACTGAAAGGGAGCAGGAGCATCTGACCTCCTGCTTCAGAGCAGCCAATATCTTCATTCAAGAAGACAACCATGAAATTACACAGAAAATGGGATTGTCATGAACAGCCCCTTGAAATCTCAGTATACAGTCATTACTGCATGGGAAAAAGCCTTCATCCACACATCATAACTTGTAACAGACAAGGGGGAAAAAAAAAACTGAAAACAGGCCTTGGAGTTACCAGTAGGAATGTAGAAAATATTTGTTGATTCCAACTTTTCTCCTCTAGTCTCCCAAATCGCCGTAAACAGACACAACAACATACTAACTTTATAGGAATAGGAGATTTCTTTCCACGGACAGCCTGTTTGAGCGGCTTTGTAAATCAAAAGGCAGGAAGAGCGAGGGAAAAGCATCCTCTCCTTTTATTTATGCTATCCGTCTTGTGTGAATGATTTATCAGTTAAGTGCTTTGAGAAGAGAGTCCAGAAACTGTTGTCCAATTAGTACTGGCCTTTTAAACCACATGCTATAAATATTCGCAATTATCAGAATCACGAAACGATGTTCATCAGAGCTTTATACTCAGAGTAACAACTTATTTTCTGGGTTTGCCGAGGAAAAGTTTATATTTGTCCAAATTAGTCAGAGAAGAGAAAGCAAACAAGAGGCTGTTGGTTTATTCAAGAACGAAACCAATCACAGAGAATAAGAACCCAGGAATATGGGGATAAAATAACACGTTTAACTGTTTATTTCTTTATTCTTGTGGATTTCTACATTAACTTTAATTAAGGTAGCCCTGGGCTAGTAGGCACCAAGAGATTTTTTTTTTTCTCTCCCCCCCCCCCCTTTTTTTTTTTTTCTAATTTCTCATTAGGCTGTTTTTTCCTTAGCTTTTGTGGCTCTAATGACTAGTCCCATTAAATAGGTCAATGGGCTTCTTTTATTTGAAGTTTTATATAGACTCATAATCCACTGAACAACCAAAATCTTTCTAGGCATATTTCTTCATTTATAGTGAAAATAGGTTTTCTCTTCCCGTACAGTAGCCAGCCCTTCATTCTGGAATACCCAAGGAAGAGCTCTGGGAAGCCAGCAGTGGCCCATGTACAATATCATCCTGCTTGGGTACTTTTCTTGGCATTCCAGACAGATCTAGGAGGACAGACACAAGCAGAAATACGAAAGGGAAGTTTCTTCGCCAGGGAATATAAGGAGACTTATCTACTTGGGAAAAAAAATGAGAAAAACCTTTCTAGATTTGTATGTGTGAACCTGCAGCTGTGAATTAATGAGATTTATTTAATGAATGTCAGGAGTGATAATGTGTTTCATGGGACCTTCTCTAGTGGTCAGTCTGAAGCACAACTTTTTGCTCCAATGTAACATGGGGTGCTCCTGCCTCCAGTTCTGCTTCTGAGTAGGCAAAGGCTGAGTGTTTCCTAAGCCTTTCCATAACCCCCCACAATAACCACATGCAGGTGGCTGAGGAACATGCCTCTTTTCTAGATGATGCGAACATCTAGAAAGCTGCTGTAGCTTGCTATTCAAGCAAGCAGACAGCGTGGAGGACTTTCTCCTTAGGTGTCAGGCTCAGTGCCACAGGTTTCTCTGTGACAGAGCAGAGGCTCTTCCCCTTGCACATGCGCAAGGGAGGAGAAACACGAGTGGCTTCTCTAAATGTTCTCCTTCCTACTTAAGATGCCACACCACGTGCATTTTGGTCCAGAAAAGACCATATGCTGGATGTTAATTCTGTTCCTCTGCTCCCAACTCCTTATCATATCCTCAAAGCACTCTTTTTTTTTTTTTTCCTGTACAATCTTTCAGTAAAAAGTGGCCTGTTCTAGCACCAAAACGTATTGCATGAAATATTCAGTGCCAAAATATGGAAGAAAGGAAGAAAGGTGTGAGCGGGTTGGGAAAAAAAAAAGAAAGCAAAAAAGTAACCTTTGCAGGTTGCCACAGGTAGAAACACAATCATTTTTTGTGCCATGTGCAGGTAATGTGGAGATGGGGCCCTGATTCAGGACCACAATTCAGAGCCTGATTCCCCTCTGATACAATTTGAACCATCTTATTTTAAGTAGAAGATGCGCTAAAAATACGTCTGAGTCTCAGCTCATACCTCCTAACTCTTTCCTTGAGACATCTAAATTGGGAATGCAGTTTGCCCGTTTAAGTTGTAAATCCAAAACTAGAGGTGTCTGCGTATCTCCACAGACTGCGAAAGGAACCTGCGGCAACTTCCCTCCGCAGTGCTGCACCAAAAGCAAGGGGAGACGAACCTTAGCACACAGTGGCATCCTTTAGAGTAATTAGGACCTTGACAACCTTTAGCCTGTCAGTAGTCAGCTCACATTTAAAATGCCAGTGGCAACTGTATTGCAGCTATTCTAAATATATCCATATTTTAACTGGATGAGGTGACGTGTGTTTGCAGGAACATATTTGGATATAGAGGGTAGCGCCAAAGGATTCTTTAGTCCTGGAAGTAAATCAGCTGTATCTTCTGAAAGGTGATTTTGGTTGCCTTTGCTTCGTATAATGATGACACAGTTTTGCTATGATGGAAAAGCAGGGAACCCTCAAAGTAATCCTATAAGGAGTAATCCTAGCTAAGCAATCTAACCACTAAACAATGCTTAATGCTTCAACAAATTTCCAAAAGGTGACCTCAAACTACATAAACTCATCTAGCTGAAATTTAAAGTCTTGCTGTATACAACTTTTTTTGTAACCTATATGTTTCACTACACTGTTAAAGAGTTGTTGTTACTCTAATTATTATTAAGCCATTTGAAGTAAATTCGGAGATAGTAAACAATGTAAAAAATACCTAAATAGAGAGCTGGTCCATTGACTTTATGGCTAAGTCATCACCTAGTCCATAAATGATTCTCCAATGCCACGCTAATAAGAATAGTTTTAGTTCAGCAATAAAAGTGCAGCTAACAATGCAGGCAAAAAAGGTTTGAAAACAAAAACCTATGTAAATGCCTGTTTTTAAACCTGTGTACCATTGTATTGGATATGTCAATCTGAAGGGAAAATGCAGTTTTGGCTTGCAAATGAGTGCTACAGGAAACAAAATAAATGAGGAATCCTTAATCATATTGGTAAGTAGCATTCCTTTCTGCAGAGGTGCCTTTTCTATCCTGATCAGGCTCTGTAAAGTATCCCCCACAGTGGGGTTTTCAGCGGGTCTGGGCACTGGATACAGATTGTGTTTCTGGGCGATTTCTGAAAATCACGCCCAGACCCCATCTGCCCCCTTTGGCACCCACATACCTTCAAAATGTCAGGTCTCGATGTCTGCCTCCATTTGCGATGGGTAAAGTCTGTAGCGCAACTAATTGTGACTGACGGCACAAAAGGACAGGTGCCAAATTAAAATATAGATCCAAAGTTCTGGTCCCATGTAGCTGATGGACATTTAGTATATTTTTCATGTTTCACTTTCACTGGCTCCATAATTAAATACAAATATTTTAGAGCAGCAGAAATCAACTTCTTTGACTGATATGAATCCTGTTTACTCTCCAACTCTGAACTCAGCAGGTTAAGTAATTGGGAGACAGAAAAGTTCCTATATTTCTATTTCCAGCTGGTGGTACACAAAAGGCAGGAAGTTATCTCATTAATGGGGCACCAGCTTTATGCAAATTATAGTAACAAAAAGGCTTCCCTTCATACTTTTCATAAATTACCTAATAAAGTAGGAATAAATGGCCATATTCAAGAGCCTTTGTTGTATTTTTAGCACAAGACTCTTTCTGTTACTGCAAATATGACTAAATGCGCCTTGTTCAAAAGGGGTGTTTATGAAATAAGGCCACTCAAAAGCTTTTATTCCTTAACAGCCTTCAGTTACTTTTATGGCACAAAATTAACATAATTAGTCACAGAGAATAGATGACATAAGCAGCGTGCCATGCACAAAAGGGGAAACCAGTATCTAAGGAAGGTATTTTGAGAGATCAAAAATTTTCAAAGTGCTCAATACTAGAAGGTCCTTTTTATTTGTGCACAGCCTTAAGATACTTTCTTACTCCGTGAAATCCACATAATGAGATGCAGCAGACAGATGACATTAGCGATGAGCCATTAGAAAGAGGTCAGTTTCCTCTGAAAGATAGTCACTGTTCCTGCTCGTCATTAATTTGCAGCTTCAAAGCAGCGAGCATATGATAGTCTGGCATGTTAAGCAAGTTGCAGTTATCTTTAAATAACCATTTTTTTCCAGTTATTAGAAGCTAAAGTTTTTAAACTTCTGACTGAAAGCAAAATTAAAGCACGCAGCAGTGCAAAAAGGCTGCGGAGAGATTAGAAAAGGGAAATCAAATATGTTTTATAAATGAAGTTAGCTTCTCCCTGGGGAAAGGCTGCCTTAACTTTTAGTTCAAGAATTTGGGGTTGCATGTAGACCTCAAAGACTTCATTGCTGACACTGAAATGAGAGAAAAGTAACTATTTTTAGCTGCTGTCTTCATTTGGAATAACATTCCCTGATCTATAGGGCAGAAATTTGCAGCTACACAAATAATATTGCAGACAGGAAGCAAAGACATCTGAGGAGCTTGAACCAGGTGAGAGGTGATAAAATGGTCACCTGTACTTAAGATGTGGCATGAAGTTTGGTTACATCTTGGGTTTGCCAGTGGAAATCTATTCAGATATTCAAAACCCTTAAATACTTGAATCATATCCTGCATATAAGTGCTCAGGAAGAAGGCAAAATTGCCGTGCAGGAGGCTGCAGACAGTTCCAATGCATAGTACTGAAATCTTGGTATAAAAAGGCTTGACACATGTCCAGAAAATGTCACACGGCCAAGCTGGTGCTAACAAGCTCTCTTGTTTTATAATAAACATCCTTTTATTTCTACTATTTCCTTCATACTTAATGATGGAGCTATGCAATGGGTGAAGCCTCGGGAGGATTCCAGCTCAGTAGTCCAGACTTAGTGCTTACACTCAGATTTAGTCCAACTCCTTGGTCATATAGTAGATAATATTGGTATTGGATTTGCAGGGTGTCAGGGTTACCAGAGTTACACAAGTTCATCCAGATAAGGCCCAGCAAATATATGTATATATATATGTATATATAAATTTTAAAAATAAATATATATATATATAAACAGCACACAACTGGTTTAGGTAACACTGTTAAATGTCTGAATTTGCATGGGATGAATCTGGACTTTCATTTCGGTGGAAAACCAGCTAACTGCACAAGCCCTTGGGCTACCATTCATCTGTGGTGTTTTAATTTAGGCTGGACTTACACTCAATGCTGTGATTTACTCGGCATGAACTAGGGTTCACTGGGAGAAGAGAAGCGCAGAGTGTTTTATAGCCTGGCTGTGGGCTAGACTGCTTTGAAACTAATTTAGAACTACCCTGGTAGTTAGATCTGGTTATGGATGCATCATAACCTGCCGCACAATACACAGATTTTGGATTTCCAATTTAATCCAGATGTAAATCTCCCCAAAGCAATGGCTCACCCCAATTGAGTGCTCCTGCCTGGCTTGCTAGGAGAGACTTTGGCTGCCAAATTCCAGTACTCCCCTGAAAAGGCCATAGAGATAAATAAGATTAAAAAATAATCCCACCTCTCCCCCTTTCTCCTCCAAATATAAAAGTATTAAAGACTTGTATTTAGTAAATGTACTTTTACATTACAGCACTCCACCTCTTTCTGAAAGAACATTTCTTTTTTTCTATAATAGTTCTTCGTCTGTGGGTTTTTAATAGTTATGTGCTTATCGGCAATACTTGTGGACTACTCCACAAGGTAGAGTTGAGAAGATGCTTTCCAGTCTACTCTGTGCAAATGATACTTCCGCCCCTTTGGAGATATTGACTGGTAGCATTCACTGATAGCTCCTTAAAATTGTAGATCTATCAGATCAGGCTGGATTTCTGCAGTTCTTTGGGAGGATCTCAGTAGGGCAGATCCAGCTCCACTAAAACAAGACAAATGCAGTAAGCAACGATACGACGGGTATTGTCATTTTTTGACCTGGTAGACTGAACCCTAAATCCCTGAATCTTGGGAAATGCATGTACAGTAATTTCAAGAGGAATTATTCTAAATGCAAATATTTTGAGTTGAAATTTTCAGATGTCAACAGAAGGAATGAGGTCGTAGAAAAATTAAGTAAAGAAAGTGATGGTCACAATCAACCAATATCTATTTAGAAACTGTTGCTCAAAGGAAAAAGAGGTTCCCCAGAGTGGGCCTGGACCCTGGCTGGCTGGGAGACTGCAAGGAGGACAAAGTCTGCAGGCCTATGTCCTACAGATGAAAGTGCCACAGCATCTTGTAAAACGTCTCTCTACAAAAGCATCTCATGGCCCAAGAAGATGCTCTACAAGAGTCTTTCTCATGGTCCAAGCCACCTCATTGGGTCATGGAGGCCCTGGTGCTTGTGTGCTCCTCGCCATCACGTCAAGGCTTTATTAAAGTCTTATTAAAATAAGTAATGAAAAAAGCTATGAGGACAAGTATGCAAATACATCTGCTTCAAACTAACCAAGGAACATGATGTGGTAACTGAGCTTCTCAAATCATCTTGTGATGAGGTGGCACGAGGTGTCATATGTTATTTTGCTTGTGCTCACTGCTTCATACGGCTAGTACAAACTGGTCATAAGCACTGCCAAAGACACAGCGATCCTTCTGCTCTGCCTTCGGTCTTGACATGCTATATCAGGTTGTCAGTAAGTTGGAAGATGGATCTGGATAAGATTCATGATGTAAATGTTGGCCTGTGCCTTTTTACGGTGCAAGACTGCAGATGTTTTAGCAGGAAAGGGAAACCTGGAAGACCTAAAACTTAGTCACAGTAAGCACAGTTTATTAACAGACCCCCTTCTAAGCCTTGCATGTTAAGCAGTCTTTCACCGGATACCTCCAAGAAATTACTGAATTTCATGCAATATCTTTATGTTGAAAAAGTTAAACAGTTGCTATCAGCAAATGTTCTCAACTTTTCTGTGCCAAAATGGGTAAAATTATTCCAGCTAGTTTTTAACCTATTTTAGCATGCATTGCCACAAACTAGGAAGCAGTAATGTGGAGATGGTCTCTTCAAGATGAGTTGATTTTGCCAAGTTCAAGAAATATGGTTGGGTGACTTGTGCTATGGGAAATGTGCACACTCACCAGATGATGAAATAAGCAGCATGGAAAGCTCATGGAGTGCCACTGTGATTCTGCCAAATCAATGAGCGTCTCATATACAGAGGCAACAAACTTCAGCACAGAGGCGTGCAAGCTGCAAACCTATTTCAGTGAATGAAATATGGGAAAAGATGGTATGCAAGATCAATTTAGTGAAGATTTGGAGCAGGAGGGAGATTTTACTCCCTCCTATGAAGAACTATTATCTCACAAATATGTTTTACTGCATTTAACATGCTTATTCCATGGAAAATACTGCTTGTTTGGTAGATAGCCGTGAGCAAATATACATTTTTGTTGTTGTTGTTTTTAGTGTTTTTCTTTTTGACCCAGATATTTATAGAAAGGCTTATGTAATGTATTAAACAAATACATCTATTCCAAAATGAAAATTGTCATCAATAAAAACTTAAATATGACTATTAAACTTCCATTTAGCTAATATTATCCTAACGAGACATAGTGTACACCCATAGTTATCTTCAGAAAGGATCATTAGGACTTGTTGCGTTGGCTGAGACTAATTGCTGAGAGGTATGAGAATGGATGGTCAGACAATCTGAAAGCCTTTCAGAGTAATGTATATTCCTTTGTTTTCAGGGAGACGAAAAAGAATACTTATACTTTTTTTTAAGAAATTAGAAAATAACTAGGTTTATTTTCTATTTTCACAGAAAAAAGTCTATATTTAATATAGATCAAATCCCAGCACAACACTGATGAAGAGTTCAAGTTAGACCTTGACATCAGAGAATAGGGTAGGATTTCTGAAGGTACTCTATTGATCTAATAATACTCAAATTTACATCAGTGGGAGTATATTTAATCAGTGCTGAGCATATTTCAAAATCTCATTCCTAAAATGTCAGAAGCTGCTACTCCAGAACATATTTGAATCTCATTGTGCAATAGTTTATTCTTTGGTACTTGGTTTACATTTTTTTTTCAGAGTGAAGGTGCTGTACCGAAGAGCTATAACTTCAAAGAATGAAGTAGAGATTTTACTGGCTCTAGATGCAGTGATAGTGGATATTGTCAACTGCTCAATTTGAAAGGATTTAATTTTTGTTGTTTCTGAGTCCTGTCTCTGTCATTATTAACAATCTTCTGTTATAAACACTGTGAAAGGAAAACAGTTTTGAAAGATGGGTATAATGAGAAAGTACTACAGGCTTCCAGCAAAGGCTTCAAGACCTCCTTAGATTCCTTTAGTAAAAGGAAGTCACTGATAAGGAAATAGAGTTGAATACAACTAAAGGTGCAAGCAGTTGCAAGATGTCACATTTCAGAATGGATTGTACCTGCTGTAACTAATAAGAATCTATAGAACAGAAAGAGAGAATTATGAATTGGCTGTTCTTGTTAAGGTCTAGTTCAGTTTAATTAAAACACAAACTCTAAAGCAATATATATGTGCGTGTGTGTGTGCACACATAGTATGGTTTATATATCAACTTGCATACAAACTAATATTTAAAATGTAGACACCCTTGTTCATTATCCCTAAACTTTTGCTTTAAACAAAAAGCTTTATACATTATTTTAAACACATTTTTAACACATGTTAATAATATTCATGCTGTTGCTTTGAAAAATCTGCGAGATGTGGTTAATGAAGAGAAACTGCAGCATAAATTGCATGTAAAATATGCAATCCACAACAACATATTTTTTCTCAAGCTACAGTTTTTTACATTAAACATCTTTTAGCTTGTTTAAATTTATTCTCTATTGTTTATAAAGAGCATCATCAGCCACCACTGCTTGAAACAACTACATGTAGTAAACCAGGCAATCTTCTTACTTTAATAAGATTCTTTGGTTAAAAATAGACTTTAAGTCTATCTCACATTAAAGAATGTAAATCCTAATGAAATTGCACAAAATGTTTCTCATTTTCAAGGACTTTTTTTTTGTACAATCAAACACTCTTCCCTTTTTCTTAGGTTTTCACCAAAGAAATAACAGTAGGTTTTGATCTTCTGGCGCTAGACAGTACACCTTGGATTTGACCTGCACCTCACTAAATAAACATCCTCTGAAAGTCCAGTTCTGTGCTAACACTGAGAACTCTGTTACGTTATTAACATGTCCAGTGAAGGCAATGGTAAAGACATTGAGTTGAGCACTTGTCCTATAAAAATATTTTTGATATTGAACCCACTTAGCAAGTGGTTAGTTTGATTGCAGAAAATCAAATCAATCAAAAAATCAAAATCAAATAGTAGTTTGATTACAGAAAAAAATATATATGTATATATAAAATAGATCTAATGGGGAACTTCAGGGGTTACCTCAACTTCATCATTCAGAACAGACTGCCACCTAGGCTTTCATAAAATGCCAATCCTGGGTTGTACAGCCTTCCACATATAGGATTATGTGGAAGATAGATAGAAAGAGATTTTTCCCAGGCTCTCAACAAAATGTCCCTTACTGCAATTTTAAATGGAATGAATTGCATGCATTTTTATAAATATATTTTTCCTTTCTCTTTTTTTATAGAAGAAATTATCCTAATTCCTTATCTTTTTGTTGTTGTTGTTTTGAAATTCTGGTTTTCCAGATATTTTATGATTCTTGCTTTTCTCCAATACGATACCTCTGTTTGGTCCAGAGGTTTCTTGATCTGGGTGTTTCATAGCTGGATATACTACTGCAATTGGGCCAAATACTGTTGAGGCCAACAAGTGCAGTGGGATTATTTCACAATTTAGAGGTGTGTGCACCCGGATATGTCATGTCTCTTTTTCTACAGCCCCACAACATAATTCTGTTAGAATTCCTGGTTTGCCTGGTTAAGTTAAACAGAACTACTGCCTAACAAAGTAATCCTTATTCCCTATCTATTCATGATACTTGATGTTTTTTACAAAATTTGTATTTGTCCTTCTTTAATTGAATGCTGTTTTGGGTCATTTCTCCATTTTGATAAGGTGCTTCTAAATATAAGTCTATTTTTTTTTAAATGTCCATCTCTGCTTGGATGCACATGAACAAAAAGTGCATTTTCACGTCACCAACAAAACTGTGTCTATGAACAGACCCTGTGGGCGATGCTTCATCCAGCCTTCCTGTCTGACATTAAGCTGTTCTTCCCCTCGCTGAATGTGGGACCATGGATATGAAATCCAAATGGTTTTGGATCTATTGAATAGTAATTTAATCTAGACTGTCTTTTCCTAGCTTGCTTAAGCGACTGTCGCATGAGATAAAATTATAAAATGCTATCAAAAATAAGATCAGGATGTCTGCTGAATCTTCTCCAGCTACAAGTCCTACCATAGAAGGAAATTGGATACAATTTACACTCAACAAATCTAAATTGGCTCTTGGTACTTGTCTGAAGAAGATAAGGTATTTCCTAGTAATGTCTTTAAAATACGTCTTTTCAAGACATTAAATTTGGTTATCTCAAGTACCTGTAAAGACATGTTTATCGGTGAATCCCCTCATGAAGTTATGTACTAATTAACAGATTGATATTTGCTACTGATTTAGCCATCTCACTAACATGGAAAAAGAATGTCTGAGGGTTAGTGTGAAAACTGCTCGGAAAGTATCTGCCTCAGTTTATATTTAAAACCGTTCATCTCTCTTTTATTCTTTCTCCAAATTTTGAGTGTTGGGCAAAATGTGAATTTGACAAGAACGTGGGAAAAATAAGCTTGTGCTAATGCAGATCATCAAGAACAATAATGCCAAAAACCCCTCCCAGCACCCAGGCCCAAAGATTAAAAAGATTTTTTCTGTTTTTAGTAAATTACCTTTACAGTGTTGCTGCTTCTCTGTTGACAACCTTGAGAGCACATTGATGCTCCTATGCACGTCCATCCCTATTTATATGATGTCCAGTCCGAAGCTCTCTTCTCCCATCTTTCAAAATCTGCCTTCTGGGGTGGCACATCTTGTTGAAGAACGGCTTGTGGGGGGCACACATGTATTAGCTATTCATTTATTGACACATGCTTTAAAATGCTTGAGAACTGCCAAGCTGTACACACAGCTAATTTGATCAGCTGCATGATCTATGAATATAAGTCACTGCCTGCTCCTTGTCATATTCAGTAGCTATATCTTTTCTTCTTTTTTTTTTTTTTTTTTTTTTTTTTTTTTTTTTTTTTTTTTTTTTTTTTTTTTTTTTTTTTTTTTTTTTTTTTTTTTTTTTTTTTTTTTTCTTCAGCTCTTTATTGGGGACATTCTCTTCATTTGTGTTTTTATAGGTCTAACCATAATGAGGCTCTGACCTAAATTATAGTCTTGGGGTCTTCAGTAATTTCACTAATAATAACAATAATAAAGCAAAATGATTGTTTGGTATGGATTGATCTCTTAAACTTTAAAGAGCTTGGATTGACTACTGAGCACTAAAGCATGTAAATACTTCTTGTACGCCAGACGAAGGGAATAGTTTTCTGGACACCAGAAGTGTGCTTTTGCTATCAGCTGTGCTTTCTTTTAATACCAGGGTCTTTCTTTGAATTAGTGCTATGCACAGGAACTACCAACAAGGTGTGCATTTTTGTGTAGTTGCACATTTTCTGCTTCAGCACATTAAGCAAGGGCTGTTTTGTGCCTTTCTTTTCATGTTCTCACTATTGCACTATCTATCAGGCTTATTTGCGGTCTATTTTTTTTTTTCTGAACAACATGCCTGCAGTTTGGCATTTCAGATGGAAAAGACAGAAGAATCTACCTCAATATTGTAGGCTTTTGCTAAAGGTCGTTAGGAGGAGGAAAAGAAAAGGCATATTTGAAATTGAGCCATGGTATGCATTAGGTGGTTCTCTAAAACACATTTGGGCTTGGGTTATGAAGAGTACTGATGCTCTTCAGACAGGTTTGGCTACCACAGCTCTCATTTAGAAAACAGTGAATCTGTGAGACTTACTGCTCTGTTCCAGGTCCAGAGCAAGGCAATTTGTTGTCCTCCAGAGGTACAGAAGATTTGCAGTCAGACCTTAGGCACTCTACCGCACCCACAGGATCAAATACAAGAAGTTTTGTCTGTTTGTACTGACCAGGCAGTGTGACATTATACTCAGTTTCCAACCTATTGCTTTGTTTGTACTGACCAGGCAGTGAAGAAAAGAAAACAGATCTCATATTTTTTCCAACTAAATTAAGGAAGAGGAGTCCTGAAAACCACAGTTAGAGGTCAGATATAGACAGACAGAATTGCTCAGGGTCTCGGGGTTTGGTTTGGCAAAGATTAGGCTTTGGCTTAGGAAGGTGCTTGCTCCAACCAGCACAGGCTTCCTGGAATTCCCACTGGATGACTCCTTGTCCTGCAGGTGAGTATCCACTGCAGCATGGACAGGGTCATGTCCCCATGTACGTGCCTTGTGGACACTTATGGGAACTAAGTAAGCAGTGTGGCACTAGAGCAACTAAAAAAAAAGTTAAGGAAAAATCCTATTAATGCAGTCTGTTCTAATGCAAAACCAGATTTCATTTTTAGACTCCTATTTTCTTCTTTAATTATATAAATCTGAACATACTTTCAAGATTATGAAATAAGAGCTGAAAAGCCAGTTATTTTTCATCATTTATTTTTAAAGCAAATTTATCTTCAAATTGTCATCTGTTAAAATTCCTGAGAAGCAGACCACAAATGAGTACAATATGAACATGTTTTTCCATGCCAGCCTAAATTCAAATGAGAAATGTAAAGATTTTTTCAAGCTTCTTTTGAGCACTTTTATTTGAACATGAAGTGTGACTAGTCCCACCTGGATGAGATGTGGGATATCCTCTAGGTTTACCATGTGTGCACCCATCTGCATAGGTATACACGCATATATACATATATGCAACTACCCAGTACTAAGTTTAGCTATGTATTGGCATCATGTACACATTAATTCCTCAGTTTAGTAATTATTTAATATTGAAATGTTTTGCAAGAAAGGAACAGCCATGAGAACAGAGGGAAGAAATGAAAAGTACTTTCTGGAAAATATAGAGGGGCTTTATTTTATCATATATCTATCTCTTTATTTACCTATATAATCTTTATTATACCTTTCCTGTAGTGCCATTCCACGTACAGGTGTTACTGAAACATATAACTGGGGTTCCTATTTTGGACTTTAAGAATTATTATTGGGTTATTCTCTTTAAATAGGAAATGGAAGAGAGATATACTATATGTGAAATTTTGGAACAATCTCTTATTTGGCTGTCTGGCCTATTGGGTAAACAAATTGTTGACTTTTTTATAGTTTTGGAGAAATTTGCTTAGAACTCATCCCCTTTCAGTATGATAATTCCATTTCTCTTTATACTTTCTCTCACACATGATTATTATAGACACTTGGTTGGCTTTCTAAACTCTTGTTTATTGGCAAGATGACTGCAGTCTGTTATGCGCTTGCTATTAATTTCTGCTTATTTCTCTGTGTAGTTAGGGGATGCTCTTCCCTCTAAAAGCCCTCCGAGCTCTCTTTTTCCTCCGCTAGCTCACGAGGAGAGAGGGCTGTCAGATTCCTCAAGTCAAGTCATCATGTGTCATAACATGTCAAGTCCTGCTTGTCATATATATGCATGCCCTGTCTTCAGGAGATGCTTGCTTGGTCTCCCTAGTATAAAAAGTTTTAGAAATTTCATCCTTCAGACTGGTTACTTAACTTGCAATTTAACAGAAAAGTAACTGACAAGTGAACATGTTTGTTTTCACGTGCTTTTCGCTCTCTTCTGACATGCTTTGTTGCAGCAGTCAATGGCATCTGCATATATATATATGTATACATACATATATATATATATATATACCCAAGATTTATCATGATCTCTTTTTGAGCACAGTGTAACAACATGGCACTTTGGGTATAGAAGCCCTAAATAATGTATGTATATAAAAAAATCTATCATATCCCTTTGAGATAATTAACCTGCCTAATGATCCTCCAGTGTGGCTACACAATGTGCTGAAGCTTTGCTAGGCCCAGCCAAGTGACTTTTCCTACTGTGGATTTTCTTTAATCAAAGTCTGTAGCAATAGAGGGATTTTTCTGATCAAGTATATCTGTGCCAAGGACACCGGGCTTCTTTTTGGGATGCTAAAAAGTGCTTTTGTTTCTGTGTGCACAGAATAATTACAACTATACAATAAATCCTACTTCCTCCTTTGTAGTTTACACATTTGACGTTTAAAATATGCTAAAAATTATTACTTTTTGGGGAGCTGGTGGAAGATTCCAACTGTCATATAAAAAAGAAGGAATACAAGAAAAACAAGTATTTATCACTTTACAATTTACATACCAAGTTTAGGCCAGCAATGATTTAAAGCAGTCCATAACCCCCTAAATTGATCTTTGAATAGGAAAGTTGAGCTTAACTGCAGCAATGCCATAAGAATTGTTAGGATATATTAGAACAAAAGAACTTAACATTCATTGTTGATCTCTCCTCAAAATTTATTAATTCCTTGTTACTGAGAAATATAATTTGATGTCACCAACTGTAGCAGTAGATTTTTACATTAACTCTATATGGATTGAATTATCTCTCTCTCTCTCTAAAGGGTTACAGGAACAATGTACCACTCTGATTAGAGGTTGCAATGTTTATTTAGTCCCTTTTATTCCAAACTCTCTCCTTGTTAATGTATTTCCTTGAAGTCTGAACCTGCACTTGAATGCTCTCCTGCTAACCAACCTCCTGGGAGTTCCTGAAAGCAGGAGCCCAATATACTGCAGCGCAATTCGGAGGGAAAGGAAATTGGAAGGAGAAACTAAGGATATTTTCTCATATGAATTAGTATACAAATGCAGATTTATAGCCCGCAAATGTGTTTTGTTTTTATTGATGGTAGCAACTAAGGACACCTGTAAGTCAGAGGAAAAGCGAACAAATGAAACATAAATGGAGTAGAAATCTAATAATAAGCACCATTTCAGAACTGCTTTGGAGTGTGCTATGTGAGACTTAAAATCTTGTTTTTCTTTTATTGAAAAACCTTTATTATTTTGCTGGTGTGCTTCAGTATGAAGTATGAAATATAATGATTTTTTAAAAGATCCTTTCAGTGTTTCCAACGGAAATGTTGAGCTAAGTGTAGAATTTGTGGGATCAGTTAGCTTATAAATAATGATCCTTTACGCTGGCATCGGGAAATCCATGTTCCCACAGCTAGTTCAATAAAGCAATTAATATCAATAAATGCTGAAGAGAGCAAATCTCGGCTCACTTTCACCCAGATTAGTTAGGTAAAAACCTCCCATCCCTCTCCTGGCACATTTGAGCTGTGCGCAGGAAGATGCGCTTGCAAGAGGTAAACCAGCGTGCCACCGGACATATGGTTGCCATTACATCCCCTTCCTTGTGTCACCCATGTTCCCCTGGAAAAGTGCTCTTTTTTTTTCTCTGGAAACAGTGGCTATTGGGTTTCATGCCAGGAGCAGTGTTTTCGTGAGAGCTCAGCCCGCTTCAGGGTGTGCTGAGATTAGTCCGTGCTCAGCTGAGCTGCATGATCTCCAGGACTCACACAAAGGTGCCTCGAGCACACGCGGTGCTGGCGTTGGATGCGTAGGAAACTCCTGCAATATTTGGCATTGCGTTTTGCGCTCTGTCTTGGCGCAAGCGTTTCTCCTCCGGCAGGGCATATTTCTGCAGCCCGCATAAAGCTGTCAGTGAAGGAGAAGGAAGGTCTGGCGAGGGACTAGGTGCGGTTCAGCTGACCTCAGCCGGCAGCAATGAGCTCGCGCGTCCGCGCTTTTGTAGATGAAAACACTTGATAAAGCCATAAAACTGCCCTGAGCTCGCTCAGTGTTTGGCTCCGCTCTCGGAGAGTTTGCACACAAGCTGTAAAAAAAGCTCAAAACCAGTTTGATCTCGCAGCAGCCAAGCAGCTTGGTAATAAGGTAAAGGTTGGAAAGTAAGAAACACTCTGGCATGCACAGCATACACATTTTTGATTGAGTGTATTCATTTTTTGAGGCTTTTTTTTGAAGTAAATAAAACAATATGTGGAGTTTTGGATTATGGTTCCTATCATCCTTCTGTTCTGGATATTCTGTTCTGGGAGACCTTCTCTGTGCTTTGGTCAGAAATGTTGCTTCACACATAACTTGGAAATTTTCCTTTTTACACTAGGTTAGTTTACAGGTGAGCCCCATACCTGGCCATGGAGCCAATCTCTTCTTTTTTCTTGCATAAAGATTAATAAAAAAATCTGTTCCTATCAACTCTAGCTAAATTTTTAGGAATAGAAGAAAAAAGAGCACAAATGAATATTCTGCAGTTCTTTTGTGTGCCTGTGTGACAACGCTCTACTAAACATGGGTGTATTACCTTATGAGGAAATTCCCATCTTCTTTTTTGGGTGGTCGAAGGGATGCTCTGCGAGCATTCCCATGCCTCTGGCTCCAGCACCATCCGCTCCATCGTCAGCTCCTTGGCGCCGTGTCCTTCTGGCTCTTCTCTCACCCATTATTACACCCTGATCCCACTTGTTGTCACTTTGCTGCTGGAGGAATCGTTCAATATTCCTAGAGCAGTGAAACAAATAAGACCGTGAGGATTTTTAACTTCATATTTATCACGTGAGAGATCACAAGCCGTTATGAGCATTTTATTAAACATGAGGCGTCTCTATGAATTTTGTATCTAATTTGCAACAAAAATTAACTGCACAAAGTTGAGAAAATATTCCTGTAGCTCTTTTTCCAGACACAAGACCTGACTTGAACTCTTCATGGTAAGCCTGCGTTTCACTATTTCTAACAAACTTCACACTTATTTTTTCCCCTTCTATAGTTCTCATTAGGAAAGATGTTTTTAAAATACTGTTTTTCCATTGGAATCAGAGTGAGTTTCCATCAAAACTGTATGGAAACCAGGGCTGCTGGACAGCCACAATTGCATGGACACACAGCTATACATGTGGTGGCACAGACAGTGAGCTCGTCTGCTCTGACATGTCCTGATACTTATTTGATGCTTATTTGATAGTTCCCGTGTCTCGTTGAATCTCATTTTACATGCTGAGGTTTCTGCAGCTTTCCTAGGAAAAAAAGTTGAATGCCATAATAGCTTCAGCATACCCTAAAACAACCGGTAATTCCCTTCCGTTTTAGTTGCTCTTTTATTTTATGGTGTAAAGAAAGTTGTGTGTGATTGCCTATTAAAGGATAATGCCCCTTTTAATTTTCTTCTGATTTTTTTTTTCTTACTGCAAGTATTTTAATGGCCATAGAAAGGGACAATTTTAATATATTGCTATAGACAGTTTTCTAATGAGTCTATTTTTCCACAGCCTTCTCTATTTTCACGTGTTTTGCATCTATTCAAAGCATTATAGAGAGATATCCAGGCAGGCTACTTACACTTGTGTCCACTTTGCTCTGATGGAAATGACTACATTACAGATGAAACCCTGGAGGACTTGACCAGTAGTTCCCATGCAGAAACTAAGACCCTATAGCCCATGGGTAGCATAAGGAATTATCTTCTTGCATTGAAAGTAGAGGGTTTTTTTTTTTTCCAGAAACCAGCTTGCGGTAGATACTGCCTACAATTATATTGTTCGCAATCTTTCTCATCTATTTCAAAAATTTTGTTATTCTTGCTTAAATTCATAGTGCCATATCGTGCATGAATCATCTTTTGTGGGGCAAGGAGACATGGCCACCAAGTAGCCCAGAGTAAACCGTCATCACTTCATCTGATGTGACAGGTGAACCACATTGTGTCATCAGTTCAACCAAATAGGAGTGCCTGGAGCCAGGCTTTTTAAGCCCATTTTCATCAAGGGCATGTCAGGGTTTACAGTCTGAATAGAAATAAAAAGACAACTCAGAGTAGCTGCTTTCAGGATGTGCAGTAAGAGAAACTGAAATGCCACTGTGTGAGTACTAAGTATTCAAGAGCTTTGTTTTACCAGTACCTTGACTGGTGGGTGAATTTTGCTTTGTTTCTTGCAAAAATGTGCATCAGTGGTAGTCTTCCTCCTTGGGAAACATAACTGTTCTGTTCATTTAATTTTTTTTTTTAAAGTCTGAAAGCCTGGATGGTGAAGGTGTAGACCTTTTCTGGTAGAACTATTAGAAAGTGATGATACTTTCTAAAAAAATCCTGAAGTGTTTCCACCAAAATCAGATTTATATCTGATCACATTTATTTATTTATTTTTTATTTTAAAGGAAATCTTTCCTTTTCAGTTGAAAAGGATACTGCAAGTGCGATGCAGTTTATAATTTTCCTAATTATTTTTTGACTATTTGCTTACATATGCTCAGTAGCAACTGTGAATTCCTTCTTTAGTCTTCCAGACTTTCACATGACCATTGAAGAGAGTATCCGATGCACCTTTTCTAAATTCAAATGAAGCATAGCCTTCTGTTTTAATAATAGGAACGATTAATTTGGGTGAAGCATTATACTTGCATTGACTTCTTTGTTATTGTGCTTTCAGAAACAATTTTCTAAGCACATACTGTTGAACAAAAGAGAAGCAAAACAATCAAAAGCATTAGATATTGGGAATAATGATATGTCTGTGGTCTCTGATGGAAATTTTAGGATTTTACCTGGTCTTAGCTCTTACTTTAGAAGGCTGGTAAGACTATGTACCTCAGAAAATATTGGAAATATTTGCAGAGTATAATCATCTTGCTTCTAATAATTATCAAGCAGCCCATGTAGTAACCTTAAAGTTAGAATGCAAGTTGGGCAAGTAGGAGAAAGACTTCAAATGGCAGTATGAAGGTACAATTTCTTCTTTTTTTTACAAAAAGTTACTGGCTTTATATGCACAATGGCCTTTAGCATCCCAACAGGCCTCTTACGAGCTGCCACTCTGGCAGTTGGGGAAAAACTTTACCTTCAAGTGAGAATGAAAAGTTACATATTAAATATAATCACAATTATACAAGTTAATATTATTCTTTACTAGTTTGCTCTTTTAATTGCTACTCCACCACTTTTTATCATTAATGCACCTGAAAACATCTGAAGTCCTGGGAAGGAAATGAAGCAAAGGGCAGCAGCGCTGCTGGGTTGTGAATTAGTTAATGGGGACGGCAAATGCTATTCTCTCTAATGAGGGACAGAGCCCGAACAAGTTTTACTACCTGCATGGTTTTAATTAGCAGTAAAGTACAAACTGAACCAAGAGTGTTCTTTCTTNTTTTCTTTCTTTTTCTTTTTTTTCTTTTATTCATTGCAATCTGTGACCCTGTAATGCAGGAGGGACTGAAAGACGCATCCTAGGAAGGAGGAACGATGTGTTCCGGCATGGAAGTGAAGTCAAATGCTGTGGAATGAAGCGGTCACCTCATCTGCTGCCATCATGGAGTTGCCCGAAGGAAAACTGCTCCTGACCAGACAAGAAAATCGAGGGACAACGTTCTTCATATCAGTTAAAATACAAATTACCCTGTGATCGTCCTGAGTTTGTAGCAGATAACTCTCGTTTCATGTGGCATCCCAGTTCTTGGCATCTCTCACTGCAGTCCTGGACTCAGGCCAGATTAAACAGCCAAGTAGCTCTGCCTTTTGATCCAAAGGCACAGGAGAGTAGAAAAATAATTCTCCAATGTCAAAATCTATTTTCTTACTTTTTCCAGTAGTTAACATTTTGTGATATATACACAAAACCATAATCATATAGTGAAACCTAGTTTGTTTTATGAGGCTACAAGGACATATGTGTGAAAGAAATATGATGCTTTTAAAAAATTTGCAGCAATGAAAATTATTCATATTTCTTGTGATGTTTAAGTTAATATTTTGAAGTCGTGCTACAGTTGTGCCATGTAGAATGAATGAAAATAAAATTACTAAAATAACACATCACTATGGCTCATAAATGCTAACAGACTTCTGAAGTTTCTGATATTTGTCATTTCTTATTTTTACAATAGAAAAACTGAAATTTTGAAGTTTACCCTTCATTTTAGGGAAGTATTTTGAAATAGATGCTGTGCTGTGGTGTTTTTTAAAGTGGAGTTGCACAGATTAAAGGCCTCAGCCCACAAGTGGAAAGTGTCAGAACTGGGATTAGAATATAGGAAAAGAGTAAATGTATACATATGTGCACACACATATGTATGAGAGAGAATGCAGGGATTATTAACAGTTTGTTTTCTGATTACACTCTGTAATTTTCTCTTCTAAAAATGTATTTAAGGGATTGTTCTTGAAAGTTTTAATTCAGCAAAATGATCTTATGCAATGTACCATAACACTTCTGTCATTCCACTTGCAGGAAAACTGATTTTCTTTACCCACAAATTTTATTTCAAGTTGCTAGCTCATGTGAAGTCTGTGGCAATATAACTTCCTCTTCAGTGACTACAAAAACAATTACTATGGCTTTCAAATATCACGGAAATATATCATGCAACTGGGTTTGAGTTTGGAGTAATTACTAAAGCCTTTTACAGAGTGAATAAGTATTAATTCCCTAAATTATATCAAATATTTTGTTATATAAACTTATGTTTTAGAAAATGAAATGCATAATGAAGCAGTATTATTTCAGAAATTATAATACAAATTCTACTTAAAATACAAAAAGTTATTGATTTGATGGCTTTGACACACTTCTATTCATAGGATGTTGTGTAAAATTATTTCCAAAGACAGAAGTTCACTAATTGGTTTCAGAGGAGCATGACTTGCCCAATTCTAATTATTGTTTGGAAAGAAACCTTCATTCTCAGGACAAATCAGAATCAACCCCTTAACAGAGAAGTTGAAATACCAGCAAATACACAGCTTTTTTTTTGTTTCCTCTCTCTCTCCTCATTAAACATTCTGCAACCACTTTCTGGTCTTTAGGGATTATAGGAGATGTAGATGCTAAACTCAAATTAAAGATGCCGTGATGTGGTAGAGCAATTGCTTCCAATACTGTTATGACTGTGTAAAGGGCAGTTGTTGAGGCACGTGCTTGAAGTCAATGAAGTGGCCCTACATCACTCCTGTAGAAGATATGACACAATTGAATCATTTTTAAAGTTCAGATAATGGAGAAACCTTTGTGATATTCCAACAAACATTTCAAAAACCTCTTTTGGAGTCATTGTCACCACTGAGCAAATGTATTTCTTATTTCATTACTCAAGGAGAAAGTCAAAACTTTTGATGAAGAAATGAGCTGGCTCCCACTGTAACTTCTGAACTCTTTTATGCGTCTCTTAGCTTTTTGATCTTCATTTTGAGCATCAAATATTGCTCATATGTAAGAAGGTTGTCACCCTAATGGACTAGCTATATGCTTACTTAATAACTTTAGAAGTTATTTTATTTGCTAGAATTGCCTTTACCCACAACAGACACTTGAACCTTCTGGAAGTACCAACTTCCCATAACTGGACATCCAGGCTGCAGCAGAAAAACCCAGCTGGATTCAGCGAAACACTGGGTGTAGAGCAATGATCTCTGAGCACAATAAAATAATATGAGTGTACTAGAATGCCTGGTATGTCATGCCATAGGTAAAAAAAGAGCAATTTAACAAGAATTTAAAATAAGTGGGAGGTTCTCTGTCTTCCTTAAAGGTCATCAACATACACTAAGACTTTTAAAGACTAGTGTTTAAATTATTAAGACTGCATGTTTAATGAAAAAGTAAGTAGCTCAATTCAATAATTCATGACAAAAATTCAACATTAAACACGTGAAAAAATATTTTTAGCATGTATCTCAGCAAAGATATACACAGAAATACACAATATCAAGCTATGCTATGTTCCACAGTATCAAACTACGCTGTGTTACGCATAGCATGTTCTTATCTGTTAGGTCTGCTAAAGGGAATAAATATTTTCTCCTGATGAGAAAATCAAAGTTGTATGCCATTTCAGTGAAGTCAACTTGACACCTGCAGAGAAGCAAGTCATGACATTTTAGCTGACTGCTTTTCCCCTGCCCCCCTAGTTGTGGTTTGTTTCTTCATTTTATTTACCCTGACAGACAAAAGAAACCGAGATGAAAATGTTTAGATGAGGTTTTGGCATTCTTTCACATAATTCTTCTTTTTTTTCCTTTTATTTTTCTCTTGCTCTTTCCCTGTTAAATTAATAGCTCATGCCTGCTAGGTTTGACAGTTTTGTGGAGGGGAAAAGCACTTGAGCACATTTGTACCGAGTGCAGCGTTCCTCCTTTCTCTTCAGGCCCCCACCCTCTATTTCTCAAATGAAGTTACATTTATCAAAATAATAAGCTTCAGGTTTCATAATAAGAGATCTCCTTTCATGTCATCCTGGAATAGTCTGTACTGGCTGAGCTGGTAAGAGTTTTAAAAATAAGAGTTTAGGATCAATATTTGTAGCCCCATTTATAAAGCAGAAGTCAAAAGCATATATAATGTTGATTTAGTTAGGGGAAATTATGGGGTTTGTTTCCTAACTTCTAAGCCTACCTCTACCTCTAATGTTTTATTCTCTAACAAAAATGTCACAGGTGTTCATAAATGTAAAAATACATAAGGAAGCTCACAAATGAGACTCGTTGTGAGACAATATTGGAGTTTGCAGGACCCATCAACTGGGCTTTTCCTAGCTCTATCTTATTTTGGTTAACTGTGGATACCATTAAAGAATACAATAAAGTTATTGTAATGGAATTGAAATACATTTTATTACATCAATATAAGTTCCATTTACTGTGCAATATGACAGCGCTTAATAATTTTATATTGCAAGCATAATTATGATATCAAATTAGTAATTTTCGCAAAGTACTTGCATTAGACACTCATGCGATATGATGCAGTATATTTCAATTCTCTGCGGTGCTTGAAAAAACACATTCCTTTTAATGGGAAAAAACAGGGATGCAGTAAATGGCAGCACCTCGTAGCTCCCTTGAGCACTTTCCTAAGGACACTTCCCTGCGCCGCAGTGCAGAGATTACCTAGATGCTGTGATAAGTAGGTTCTACTGCACTGAAAAAGAATGGAAAATCTTCCTTTTCTGTCATAATGCCAAGAAGCTCCAAAATACTACCCTGCTATTGGGACTGCTGGCCCCAGCAAGGCAATGAAGGGGCTGCAGGAAGGGCTCAAAGGCCCCTTCAAAGTTGGGAAAATGGGGAGATGGGACAAGGGATGGATGGATGTGCACAGAAGTGCAACACCTTCTCAGGTAGGTACTTGACCCTGCTTAGCTGCATCATTTTTAAGGAAGGAACTGAAGAATTGTGTATCCATGTGAAGCCACGTATGGAATCTGGAAGACTTCTGTTTTTTTTTTTGTTGTTGTTGTCCTCCTCCAGGATTTTTGCATCTATTTTATTTTCTGTTCAGGTACTGGCAACTCTTGCAGTGTAATTTTCTTCAAGGGTTCGGCTTTTATCTCCTCAAATAAATGACAAAATGCTACAAAGATTCACTAGCATTTTAATAAACCTTTAAGAGTCAGCCTTAAATACCAGCTTTCTATACTAGAAAGCTCATCAATATCTAGACAGCCACGCAAACAGCTAGGAGGCCAGTCCATTAATGAAATGTTAATGACTGAATTAGACCTGTAATAACAGAAGTAGAATGTACTGCTGTGAGTCCATTAACATCAGCAGACCCTGCTGGGGAACAAGTAAACACAACATACAAAGGGAAAACTTGCTCTAATAAACAAGTCCGGGGCTGTAAAGGTGCTCAGAGTCGCAAATCCTTTTACCATGCTACTCATGCAATTTTCTTGCAAAACTTATCCCAGTTTGGTGCACCTTTGGTGGTACAATGCTAAAATAGGCAAAACACACCCAGAATATCAGAAAGAGCAGCATTTTAGGGTGGCAGCAACTTAATTTTGAGCTGATGCAGGTGGAGAGCATGCAGTCGTTATCATTTGATGGATGGTTGACCCAAGCAAAGGGGCTTTATGGCCCCAAATCCAGCCCAAGTGGACATCACTGAAACCACCACATCTGGCACTAATTACCAGTACTATTAAACTTTTATACAGTGCCTTAAAAAGCAGCTCGTGTTTTCCAGGTGTTAGCCCTAACGTGGAGAGCAATGAGGCTACCAGCTTCTCTGGGGACCTCAAACCATGGAGGGAGTGATCTTGGCCATGAAATGGGCTTGGGATTTCTTAGGAGGAAGGAAAGGAGAAAGCTTCTTGGGAAGGTTTGCTGCTCATTTCTACCCACTGCTCTGTCATCCTTTCCAGGAGACTGTGAGAAAACAACACATAATACCTAAATTAGAAAAATTATATATTATTGCTTCAAATATCACCCTAATTTCAATTTGGGGCAACTACCTAACTGCCTGATCCGTAGTGGACTTTTGGGTTTATGGCAAAATATTTCTTTTTCTTAGAATGCTATAACACTGAAGGACAGTATAGTGGAAGCTAATTTAATTAGAAAGAACACAGCTAGCTGATTACGTGCATCAAAGAAATAAACACAATATCTATTTGCACAATTGTGTGGTGCTCTGCTAGACTTTACAACCAAAAGCATGTGATCCTTGTTAAATAATACTAACCTTTTTCTCTTTCCAGAAAAAGCAACTTTCTTGATAAAGCAAGTTGACTAAGTCACACTGTCTATAATTTGCTTGTCAGCAGAGTGTTGTTTTTCTTTCCTTTTGACATTTTTACTTGCATCCCAAAGCCCACGCCAGCTTTTTTATTGCATTTTCCCTGGCAATCAAAATTTCAGGGAGTAACTTCTGTGCAGGACGCACAACTGTGAACATGATCTGCCACATCTACAGCTCAGCCCATACAGTGAAATGGTCCATGAAGAGGAGGTCAAAGACAAGTAGTAACATCTGACAAAAGGCAGTATCTGTTGGATTGGAGCTCATATAGACTAATGCCCTCTCCGTGATACTTCCTGAAAGCTTGAGTCCACTATTGTGATTTGGTGGACCTCTAAAATGAAAGAGAAACACTCAGTGAACAGGTTCTGCATCTGATGGTTCTAACGCGAAGAAGAAAACAGTAAGTAGAGTTAGTACAGATGAAAGTGAGGACCCCTATTTATCTTTTATATAATTTTATAATTTCACATAAATTTTGTTTTTTTATAATCTCGACTGATTCTTCTTTGAAAAATGAAATTCATCATGAAATGCCAAGGTTGTCCAATGTCTTTCTTGAAGTTCTGTAGTACAAACACTTAAAGCTTCCTTGGGCAGGCAATATGTTGGAAGCAGAACCTTCAAGAGTAGCATCTTTTCCAAAGCTTTTGGAAAGAATATTCAAAGAATAAACCTTTGAGAAGTGACTACTCTGCCAATTTGAGCTTGCGGGCAGGCAGAAGTCAGCTTAGCACTGCTGTTGAGAGCTCAGGCTTGACCTCGGTGCAACTGCCTTGCTCCATTGCAGTTTTTTGCTCCTGTTCTCGCCTCGAATGTGTCATTTTACTCTTCTTTTGGTATCCTGTCCTCGTATAGGAAAAAATGTCCCTGCACTGGTGTCTCTGCTAATCCTGCAGGTACTCTAAAAAATGAAATAAAAAAGAAAATCATTTAGTAAAAATAAATCTAGAGAAAATAATCATTTTTATTCCAATTTTACAAACTTCAGAGGACAGAAAGATTTCAGCAGATCCCCTTGTTTGCCTGGGTTTGCTGCCCAGTGTCATACAGAGAGGTTTGCTGGTATTAGCTGTCCCTTTAAATTCTTTTCCCTTTGAGTCATTCCATCCCATACATAATTCAAACAGGTTTTTGTATAATAATTTCTCTTAATAATTACAGTTATACAATTGTTCTAGCTGCCAGTTTTGTTTCTCTTTCCTGGCAGAGAACAGCAGAAATGCATTACACATTTGTGTAACTTACGATCTTTGACTCACGTTTAAAATGCATGGAATATTTTTCATTTTCTGTTTCAGGCAATACCTCATCTGGGATTATAGCTCACAGTGTGCGTTTATTCTGGGTAAATGGATGCCTGGTGCTGCAACAGGGCATAATCTGCCATGAAAAAGGAGAGAGGGTGAAGGAATCTAAATTTTAAGGGGGTTTGAGGGCAGGTGGGGGCATATTAGTGGTTGCAGGTCAAGGCATATTGGATCTGAGCAAAGGTGCTGGTGCTACCAAGAGCAGCCTTGATAGGGGTAAAAACTGATGTTCAGTTGGGAGAGCAGAGAAACTAGGGTAATTGTTCTGAAGGGGTCGTGATACTGATTGAAAAGTGAATTAGGGTTTTCTACTCACAAGGGTAATTGTGAATATTATCGTCTTGCAAACTGAGTTTGTTCTTGTTTTCTATGGGAGGTGTAAACTCTGCAATGGTACATAAGATTCTCAAGAAACATTCAGCCTTCTGCAAATAATTTGTGTTATGGTAATTTCATTATGTGCTCTCATAAATTACATCCACAAAGAAACTACACCTACAGTTTGAAAAGTAATACAGAACTATATTCCATAATACTTCTTAGATCAGGAGAAGCATACACTTGGAGGGAGAAAAAAAAAAGAAAAAGGCATTTCTATCTTCAAAATCTTGCTCAAACTTTGCATTCAGGGCTACTATGCTGGCCATCCAAAGGGGCTCAAGCTGTCGCAAAGCGGCTTTTGCAAATACTAGGAGGAAAGTGTTAGTATATTATTATTATTATTATTATTGATCCTAAGTCATACATTTTTATAGTTCATAGGTTTTTATATTGCTTGCATTGTTGTCCAACACTAACCCAGTGATAGGATGTCAGTCCATTATAGGAAATTTATACGTAATAGCAGAACTGTTGCCTGCACTATACCATGAAATGCTAACAAGCACAACATGCCAGAAATCCAGCAGTATGCATCCTCAGAAACCACCTCGATGTATATGTTATGGCTAGGAATACAATGAATTTTGAGCAGTATTAATCTTTACTCAATCACAGGACAATGAGAAATATTGAGTTGTTTTTCTTAAGGATTAGTAAAATTCTTTTGGAAGGAGACAAACATTTGTCCCCGCTGGAAGCTCCTTCAGCTGTAATGCATCATTATGCCTGACCAGCCCTAGAAACCTTGGAAAGACAAAATATGTACGAGCTGGTTGTTAAGCATATGTGATATGTTTTGCCTTGTCACCTGGCAACGAAAAGGTTTGTCTAAACAAATTTCATACATTGCCAAAATTCCAACTTTTTGAAACACGTAAGCTGCTGATTTTTTATTTATTTATTTCTTCCTTTGTCAAATACAACCCAAGGTACATCTGTCTCAGAGGAGCAAATGTGATAATTTATACCAGTGGAATAAATAACTATTATATTCTCTTCCTCTTACATACTTCATGGAACAATAGAGACCATAGAAAAAATATAGAAAATAGAAAAATACAGAAAAATATAGAAAAATACAGGAAAATATAGAAAAATATAGAAAAGAGAGAATACACTGTCCTCAGGATTAACTCATAAGCTGTCCTATGTATGTTTGGAAGGAAGGAAGGAAGGAAGGAAGGAAGGAAGGAAGGAAGGAAGGAAGGAGGAAAATCCTTGACAGAGGATTTGTTCAAAATGTTCAAATTCGTTCAGCTGATGAGGATAAAATTAAAGGAAATATGTCCTGCTGCTTATAAACTCTGTTCATAACAAATCACTCCCAGGGTGTAAGCATCGCACAGGAATAGGGCAGTGGTGTCTTTGAAAGAAATGCAAAAGGAAGTTTTCTTTTCAAGATACCCAATACTTAGAATAGAAGTGGTCAAACCATCATCTGCCCAACCTCCAAGTGCAAAAATCAAAGCACTAAAAATGCATGTGACATTTGTTGAGCTGAAATGTGGGGATTTGAGTAGGATTCTCCAAACCAATGGTGCCAAAGCTACATTGCTGCAGTTAGCTCCTGAATCTGCCTGTGGTGTTTTTACCCAACCACTCCTGGCATTTCAGGGTGATCCCTGTCCAAATTTGCTTTTTCCATCTTGCCAGTGGTGACATCAGCGGGAACGTAAATGCAAAAAGTGTCTTGGTGTCCCCATGTGTGTGCTCTGCAGACAGGACCCAAGCATGGAGTGCCCTGCACTGGAAGGGATGAAAGGGAAATGAGTTAGATTTTATATTTTTTTATTATGTTAATGATGAAATAAAAATTGCTTTGGTTCTTGTGTCGCGAAGTGAGCAAAAAAAGGGACTCTCGGCTGCTAAAACAATAGTAGCCTCCTTGCTGAATGATACAGCACTTTGTAATAATGCAGTACATTTTGAAAAGATCTGTATTTTTTCAAAGACAAACATCAAATAGAAGGAAAAAGGTTATGTCACCTTCACCCTCACAGTACTGTCATTTATATGCTATCAGCTCATTAAATTCACATTAAGATACTCCATGGGACTTTAGGAGCTATTAGTGCACCTAAAATGGCATAACAAAATCTCAGTTCACTTTAAGAGAGATGGCATTGCGACATTTTGTATTTCATCACTGAATTATTATAGTCTCAGATGCATTCTGCTGTGATGGTAATGGAAGGAGGAATACTAGAGAGGAAAGATGTCCATTTGTTTATCCCCAGGGAGAGAAAAAAGAAAGTTTGATAAAAAACTAGAGTGAAAGTAAAGCATTAACAATTTAACCCCTGTAGCAATGCTAAGGAACACAGAGGATTTCTATATTCTGTTTTTCAGGATGTTTAAAAAAGAAAGAAAGAAGATTTTGTGTATAGGGAGATGCTTCAGGCAATGGAAGGTGCAACAAATGTACTGAATGAATGCAGACGTCTTCTTAGTCTTTTATAGGTGAAGACTCTCATGACAGGCATAAAATACCTCCCTTTTCATATAATCTCATGAAAAATAAATGTAGTTATTGTAATCATATTTGATTTTTAGGATCTTTTATTTTTTTTTCTGGTTTTCATGCATCTAAGCAGCCACAGGTAAATCTTCAATCCTATTCTTATCAGTTCTTTGGGAGCTGATCACTGCACTCAGGAAAGGGCAGGAGAAGCCACGCTGCCTTACCCTTCCAGAAATAAATATACATATACATGAATGCTGAATAAACACGCTATTTAAATTAATAAACCATAGCTATTTGCCTTTTTTGGCTCTGGAAAAAAAAAGAAAAGGTTGCTCTGAGGATGCATATTTTACATAGTATGTATAGGTCTGATTACCTATCATACACATACGAATGGGATGATACAAAGTTTAAATTTTAATATCTGAGGCAAAGGTAAACTAATTTTCTTTAAAAATGTGTATGAGTGATAAATAAACAAACTGAAGTGGATCAAAATAAGTTCATTTAACTTGTATAATATATTTTACATAATATGCATTAGGAATTAGAAAATATAGTAACTTCTTAGAACTAGTTCTTTCCATTTGACACAAAAATGCTACGAATCAAGAACTCAGCCTCCTGATAGCCTAAAAGCTATCAGGAAATTTCCTGTGAAATCATGGATTCTGAAAGCACAGAAGAGGGGGATCACCAGAGTGGGGAATAACCACTTAATAATACACTTAATAAATGCACTGCCTGCTGCAGAGCACAGCAATCTGCAGTGTTTGGTGCCTTTGAGGATAATATCTTCAGTGCAGGGATTCTGCTGCTTATTCAACAGGTCACCTGTTGAGTATCACGAGGGCTACACCAATTCCAGCAACAGCGACACCCTCCTGGACTGGACTCTCTGAAGGCTACAAGCCCTCTTGTGCAGTGCAGATGGTTCTGCAAGAGAAGAGCCGTGTTGCTCCTAGAGCCCTTCTCTGCGTGTGTCCTTGGTCTGCCTCTTCTGATGGGGTGCGGGATGCGGATGAGTTGCTGCTTGGGCAATTTCACTGGGGGAACTGCCGAAGATTTGGCTACCTGTGTAGCAGTACAATTTCACAACCCCTTACAGTGATAAGCTGCATTAAAAAAAAAAAAAAAAAAAAGTCCCCATCTCCCCAGTATGGTTGTATTAAGCATCAGTCATGCCAGATGAACCTGAGCTGCTCCTCTGAAGGTCGAGACGGGAAGTCACTCCTAATCCATGCTGCTCCAATGCCTCAGGAGATGCTCCTGCTGGCTGCACGCATCCCAGTTCCCGTTCCCAATTCCAGTGCTCCGGCGCCACACAGACAGAGCCAAAGAACCCCCAGGACGCTTTTGCCTTGGGAAAATCTCATTTTCCATCTTGCAGCCCAGCATAGGGTCCTCATGGAGCTGCAGTTGGGTCCAAGTTGGAAGAGGTCAAGGCTGATGTGAGTCTTGCAAGTGAGTGTCGTGGCCAAGAATACAGGGTAGGAGAGCCGGCATGGTGGGGAACATTTGATTCCTGCCCTGTCACTTTTCAAAGAGCAAGTATGTGATCCTGTTTATGTGCTGTGTATTACAGTATGCATCTGCAAGATAAAAATAAAATAGGTGTTGACATCATTACCGTCCACCAGAGAGGCTGATTTTACACTGAAAACGCAGTGCGACCTTGTACTCAGTTTGCCAAAAGATCCAGTAACTCGGATATTTAATAGAGTTCAGGGGTATCTAATTTATCTTTTCATCAGCTCCAAATAATTCATGTTACTTGTTTACTGAAAGTCTATTATGAAGCAGCTAGTGTTTCATGATATCCCTGCTGGCCAACCAGCCCCTGTAACTGTCTTGCGTTGTCTCTTGCTGATGCTGATCCTTAATGTTTGTTTTATAAGGTGAGACAGATTCCCTCCTCTATCCTCCTGCAGGCCCCTAAAGCAGAAATCTCCTTAAGCTAGTAAAGAGCTTAATTTTGCACTTTAGTTTCTCATCGCACCTCGTGACACATAGGAGATAATCACCGCTGCCACTAATGGCTTGTCTACAGCACTAATCCGTTCACAGGTATTAACAGAAATGTCTTGGAGTAAATATTGCTGTGGGTATGGACCCGGGCACGCTTCAGCATCACGCACAAACATCTCAGAGCTGCCCACGTTGTGCCCCGTGCCACTGCTTTCTTCCCCAAGTTTGGGGGAGCCAAACACAGAGTAAATTGACCTGAATAAATCTACACTCTTTTCAAAGAAGCTGCCATGGTGCAAATATTAGTGCACGACAATGTTATTCTAAGTGCCCACGATGCTGTTTTTGGCAGTGATGCTCCGTTGCAGAGTGTTTGAGAGATGCTGACCTGCCTTCCTCTCGCAGCTACGTGCAGGATACCTCTGCAATAATAACCTTTTTTTCTCTTTTTAGTGTTATCTCAGTCAATTAAGGAGTATAGGTTGAAATAATAAGATGGGGCTTATTATGTAGCACATGACTGACCAAAAGAAAAGAAACAATTTATAGGAATGGATTTGTTTAGTAGCCTGAAAGGTGAACAGTCACTCTAGTATTTAGTTTAATATGTGAGAAGCAGAATGCTGCAAAACATAGAGGAAAATTAAAGACGAAAACCCTATCTGATAGTGCAACTCCCATATGTTCGTTACATTGCAGAGGAAAAAAAAGTGAAGATCCTTGTTTTTTTCTGGGGGGGAAAATAACCATACGGGGTCACAAACTGTTTCTAACTTATGTGGACATGGCTGGAGGGAAGCCCTGTGCTGGGGGATGCTTCTGTGGACTCCAGGCATCAGTCCAAAGAAGTAATCGTAAGTGATCGCTGAACTATGCCTTATCCTTGTCCCTTGCTCACTTCTCCTCTTTGGCAAGGAGAGAGAACCCGGAATTGGTGGTGAGACGTGGCATCTCCATCCCTGCCAGGAAAGGAAAAGCCGCTCTAACACATTTGCCCCATGTTTCTGCATTAGCTGAACGTAGCAGCTGAGTCATTAATATCTGTAACTGTATTTTGATTGCAACCATAAGGGCATTTAGTGTAATGGAAGGAACTCTATTGCTAGGGAGAGGTGATGGAGTTACTGAGGCTTGACAAATTAACAGATATCAGCTGAGCCCCTGAACTAATTTGGTGCACCCTCATAGCCCGTGGCAGCTGAAAGGTAAAATATATTACCTTCAACCTGGCAGAAGTCTCATCTAACATTTTTGCAGCCTTTTGAGGTGGTCCAAGAACATGCTCATCACTCCAGTAGATAGCTGGTAATTCCTCAAGCTGGGGTAACTCTTGTGTCTCAGTGCTGTATGTCTATAATTCAGCCCATGCTGTGTGCTAAGACTTGACTGCTTCGAGATCCTAAACAGCTAATGTCAAGCTAATGTGGACGGGGTGCCCTGCCATGTACCAAGGAGAGGACAAACTCATACAATGAAATCAAGAAATCAGTACATATAAACCAGACCAGGCTCACACCAACAGGGATGCCACAGGCATCTCTGCAGTGCACGATCTCCAAATTTATCAGCATTTGGGCATCTTACTATTAAACCACTCCAGTTCTTCCCTTCCCTTCTCTTCCCTTCCTTTCCCTTTCCCTTCCTTTCCCTTCCTTTCCCTTCCTTTCCCTTTCCCTTCCCTTCCCTTCCCTTCCCTTCCCTTCCCTTCCCTTCCCTTCCCTTCCCTTCCCTTCCCTTCCCTTCCCTTCCCATTTTATAGCAAAAAAAAAAAAACTCATGGAGGCAGAAATTAGCAAATTAACTCATTCTGACAGCCTTGCAGATCTACTCAGGGGAATATCCAAATACAAGAAGCTTTGATGATCTGGCCCATGAGCGGTCCCCTGGGATGTATCCCACTACCATTGCACACAAGGAATGTGTGGGGACAGATATGTGTTTTTGGAGGAAGAGTGCTACTCTGGAAGATGAAAATGCCCATTTCAGCAGTCTTCTTTTGTGGACCGTTGTGTGATTTCTCCTCGCAGCTCCACTATTGACAACTTGAGCTATTTGTCACGTAGCAGTTTAGTTTCTCGGGGCCTAAAATGTTTCATTCCAGTCTAAATTATTGGGTGCAATGCAGAGGCATATAGCGGTATGTGACGTGATGGCCTGCGATATACAGAAGGTTAGAAAAGATGATACGGTGTTTACTTCTGTGCTTAAACTCTGAAGCTATGAAGATAAGATGGACTGCAGAGGCATTAGTGGCAGATTGTTCATTTGGACTAAAATATGATGTAAATCGATAGCTTCAGATAGTAGAAAATAAAAATGTCCAAGCTCAGGAGATGTTAAAGGTATGGTCAGAACCAAGACTTCAAAGACATGCAACAGGTTACATACAAGGTGGAATAATGATCCATGTGCTGAAGTATAAGTGGAGAAAAGGTTTGATAAGTAAACTAGCTGTCTTATCGGCCCAAAAAGAGCTTTCAGAGACAGTATGAAAAAGCTCTTAAATTTTCATCCTCATGTGCAGCAGCAGTAAGAAGAGAATTATGATGATTACAAATCAAGAATATAAAACAGACAAATTGGAACCAAAAAAGAAGAGCGTGAGAAAAACATGTTATAAATTTGTATAAATTAGGAGTTGAACAGAATATTCATGCGTTTAAAAGTGCTTTTAGGTCTTGGTGGTTGCATTCTTCACTTAGAGCACAAAACAAAAATGTTCATCACTGACAAAACCAGTCGTGGTCCATGATTACTTATCTGAACCTTTATTAAGCCATAAACCCAAATTCTTCTAGGCTGACCCAGTTCTGATTACCAATAGGAACTTACCGTAAAGTCAGAGCTGTGGTCCTATCTGACTCATAAGGCGAGTTTTTGAGGAAATGCTTTTTTCTCATTGGAATGGTTCTACATGGAGTGCATGGAAAAAGATCAGTACATATTTGAGAAAGTCTCCATGCCTGTTAAGTGGACAAAAACCATATTTCCAGGATTTTTAGCTGTAATTTTATAACAATTTTTGGAAAAAATAATTGATCTCTTAATTTAAGCATGTGGCACATATACCTGCTACTAGCGCATGTGTGGTCTAAGACTGTGGCATAAGCGGCATGGCTAAGAGTAAGTGAAACTTGGAGCTTCAGGTTACGGCCCAGTGCTCTATATACAGTACCAACAGCTGCTATTTTTATGACGCGTGTACCTGGTAATGGGTTAAATAAGAGAGGTGGCCAGTGTTACTTACTGTGTAAAGCACTGGCTTGATACTTAAACAATCTGCAACCTATTTATACCTGAACCTCTGCCAGGTAGAATGACTTTGGGCAAATCATGTTGCTCTGTCTGCATCTCATTTTACCCACAAAACAGGCATAATTAGGTATGTTTATCTTCTCTAGAAAGGCTTGAGATTTGCTGATGAAAAGTACTGTGCAAGAGCTAGATATTACTGTTCCTACAGGAAATCAGCTAGTTCTGTCAGTCCAACTTGTAGCTGAAGAAAACATCTAACAGGGAAAAAAAAACACACTCCAATATATATCAATAATTTTAAAAATTATATATTTTTTTTGTGTTAGGTCTCAGAAATATTCAGGAATGCTTCGCTATTTTCCTAGAACTGCCCAGGGGTTTTGCATTAGTTACTCTGCAGACTTGTCCTTTGCCTCATTAAATCGAGATCCCTAACAAGCAAAACTGCTGTTTGGTCTCACCATCCAGCAGTGTTTGCTTGAAGAGGACTCAGACAGGAGTGCAGAGAGAACCATCCCCAAGCACACCCCTTGATACAGGAACTGCCTCGAAAGCATCCAGCAGCTCCTCATCCAGAGCCCAGTGTCTGAAATGGATTTACCAGTGCACTGACCTTGACTTTGCCCTCATTCCAAGTATATGTACTACTAGATATCAACAATCTAAACAAAACCAAAACTCCAAGCAACCGAAACGTAAACAATCAAAACAACAAATGCATTTGTTGTATTAACTGACAGCACCCATAATGTCACTGGACAAATATGTAAATACTGACCTAAATCCTTTTGCTACAGACTTTTGTGTTCACTTTAGATGTTGGAATAGAGAGTAGCTCCTGCATGACCAGCAGGCAAGGCAGAAACCTCCGGGGTGAGCAGCCCAGAGCTCAGCGCGCTAATCCCCCCTCCCTATGGTTGAGGCATACAGGGGTTTTATGGGATTCAGGAATTCGTACTGGTGAAGTTGGCATATTTTGTTAGCATTCAATTAATTAAAACCAAACCTTGCACATCTCTGGCTGAGCTGAAAAAAGCAGACGACTGAGTATGCAGAAACCTGGAGCACGGATCCCAATCCATCAGTGGGCTGGACATTAATTGCATTCTTTCCCACTGACTTCAGGAGCTGCGGATCAGGCCGAATGTGGCAGATGACAGGGAATCAGCGCTCTAGCACTGAAGACAACAGCTGTCACAGGTGCTTCTCCAAGCAGGTGTTTCACAATAGCAATGTTCGTTCTCATTTCTTTAGTGGCTAAGGAGAGGAAAATAGATAATAAATGTGCTGTGGTCATGTGGGCCAAATTCCAGTCTCCTCAGCCTCAGATCTGGTGCCACTTGGACGCTGACATCAATTGCTTCTCTGTCCCAAGCTTTTGGCTAAGTAGGAAACATTCACTTTTCACAGCACTGCCTCTTCCCTGAAGAACAGCAAAGCTGATGGAGCCAAAGGCTGGGACAGATCATTGAAAGTGCATATTCCAGCATCTACACAACCCTTTTTGCAGGATTTACAAAAATAATGTTAGCACTGAACTTTTAGTTGAAACATCCTTTTGCACACGCAACTCTAAGTGTGAATAAGCAGCCAGGTGAGCCTACCAACGCGTGGCCTGAAATCATTCTGCAAACTTATGTATGCAAATCATATGTGTATGACCAAATGAAGAATGTAGTCAGCTCTTCAGAACGGTTCAATATTCAAGGAAATCTATTTTTACATCGTTACAACCATTGTAAAATGTTTTAGCTATTTTTAAAAAATTCTAGACTGTTAAAACCAGTAGTTTTCTTTGGTAATGACTAGGCAATTGGTCTCATTAAATTTTTGTGTTTTCTGCATCATGAAAATTATGAGCACCAATGGTTTCATTTTACCTATTCACGATATATTGCTTTATCACAGCATGTCAGATGTAACGACTTATCACATTTACCTCTCTCCCTGTTTTCTCCATGTTGTTCCTGATTACTTTTTCCAATCCTCTGCTCTTTAGCTGTGCCCAGACTGTGCTCAACTTCTTTCTCTTGCTTCCTGCGTCCTCTCCTTGCCCATGTCATTTCAAATTCTTAGTGTCCTCATCCTGGAGCATCATCTCAATCACAAGGGGTTTCACCTGGCCTTCTTCTGCTGCTGAAGGGCCACGATCTGCTTTATATACAATGGTCTACGTGTTTGTAGTATTTCTAGAGCCTTAATCAGTCAGACTGATTTCAGTGGCAGCTTGGCAGCTCCCTGCCTTGTGGGAGCCGTGATGTAATTTACTATGTATAAATGGCAATAATGCCATTTACCTGCCTCAGTGAAATTTTCTGAGCATAAAACAAAAGCTGGAATTGTCTTTAAAAATGTTTCTGACAGCATGCTTTCCAGTGGCTTTTGGGAGAAACATTTCTCTTTGCAGTACTTTTTGTTGAGATCTTTTACCACATTTTTAAGGAGACTGAAAATAAGAATATTTTAATATTCCAGAATGATTTATTTTCGTTTTTTTTTTTTTGGCATTACTTTGTATTTGTCTAGTTTGATCAGCGGCAGTGATAACAGGAGAAAATCATGTTGTCTAGAAAATGAGGAGACATGAAATACAAGGAAACAGCTGCTTGTTTGGGGGCCTTTGCTACCCTCGTGCTGCCCACTGCAGCCTTTCCAACACCTCTCCTGCCCTGTAAGCACTCCTGTGCCATAAGCATGGGAAAATAGGAACAGGAATAGAAAAATGAATAGGGGAAAAAAAAAAAAAGGCTAGGAATGGGAAAAGTGATTTTTCTGGGAAAAGAGTGATATGCAGATTCAAACTAGGACCTTTATTGCAAGTTATGCAAAGTTGCCTAAGTTGTCCTCTTTTGGCATCACCACATGAAGCAAAAAGCTGCCCTGCTTAAAACCATGTTCCCATTCACCAAAACGACACATCCTCCCGAGAAACAAATCACTGCACAAAAGGAGAACAGGGAAAAAAAATAACGTTAGAACACTTCCAGTATCTGGCTGCCCATACCATTGTAGGAGTACACTAGGTTCCTGCTTTCTAACAGGATTGTAACAGGATTGTAATCTGCAGTCGTATCTGCATTTCTTCTAAAATAGGAAATAGCCAGCAAAATTTTTCACTTCTAATATAATTTAATTCTGGATTTTATTTTTGATTATGGTTGGGGTTAACTTTGATGTTTTCAAAATGAATTTCAAAGCCCATTTATCCAGCTAATTTTGAAGGTAAAAACACACTGAAACTTTTATCCCAGTTGGTAAGCAGCTATCCCCTAGTTTTATTCAAGTTTTCACATAAAAATGCCAGCCGGGAATAAAACTGACAAATATATTCAATCAAAGATGGAATATTTTTTCCTCTTAAGTTGCAAATGGCTTCATTAAAATAAAAGCACCACCTTAGGGATTGCATAAAGCAGAATATTGGTACCTAAATGGTATTTATGACTCGGCTAAATGTAAAGTGAATTAAAATTTAAAGGATTATAGTCAGGTAGGCCGCAGACATTTGTCGAGGAGTGTCCATTAAGAAGATGAAAGAACCTGCTGTCCCCAGTGACGGGAACATGTCAGGTTAGCGGTCAGGCATACCTATACACTTAGTGGCACAGTAAATGCAAGACACCACTCTTGAACCTTACGGTCCTTGATGTTGACTGATGATGTTTTACTGTCAGCAAACTACAGGCAGATAAAGAGCAACCGAGTTAATGATGTGAAATGTAGCCTGCGTATTGTTGCTTTACCAGGAGGAAATGGAGTGCTCTTGTCCTCGAAACATGCTCAGACCCAACTATGTTATGGGTAGACATGCTGCATTTGCTCAGCCTTTGCCTTTAAGGAGAATGAATTCATCTGCTCAAGTTAGTTAAATTTATTGCATTGAATTCGGGCCTCAGTGGTCACTGTTTCACAGCACAGTTGGCATATGGCTGAGACGACTTCTTGGAAGATTGTGTTTTTCCTTCCCCTCGTGTTGGTTGCTTCATGGAACAGCCATTGTTCGAGCTGGCGTGCAGCGGGGAGCTGGTCAGGAAGCTGTTTCTCATCGCTTACAGTGTTTGTGACCAAACAATAAAATATTCTCCGAGATGTGTGCTTTTAATTTGCAAGCGCATTTCAATGAAAAACAAGACTTTTCAGTTATGGATTTTATAAAGTAATTGAAAAAATATTCAGCTGTCCTTAATCAAATGGCTTTGTATGACACCTACCTATGCATTTTCCTGGCCGCATTGCTGCGGTGCTTTGCTCTGGCTATCACAGAGGTCTTGTTTACCTGAAAAACCACTTACATCCTAGAATCAGTCAGAGTAATCAGTGCTGATGTTTATACACCCAGCACCAGCTACCCGAATATGGTACAGCCAGGATCTTGATAATTATTTGTGCAAAGTAGATCTCATGCAATTCAGTGCCTTTCATAAAGATGTGGCCAATTTGCATAGCTCTCATTCACATACTTTTATTTATTCTCTGCAGCTTCTAGCCAGCTACTCCTTATTACAGTGCATCTCCTGGCTCCGTGCTTTCCCTTCTCCCCTTCTCTGCCATTAGCTGTGGGTCCTCACACTAGGGCATAATTTGCACCACTGTCTGTGTCACCTTTCTTTGCGGCCCTCAATGTTTAACTTAGCATATTCTAATGCTATAAAGCTTTAAATCCAAAGGAATGTGAGATGGGATATATCTATTTATTAGAATATTAGCATTTTGAACATGACATTTTATACAATGCTTTGAACCACATGGTGCATATTCCTTTATTTAAAGAGTATCTCCTCTTTTGAATATCGTCTTTCCAATTTGGACAGATTAGCTAAGTGGTTAAGTGGTGTCCTTTCATTATTCATCTGCTTTGTGCCATACAAGTATCTTTGATAACACAGGTGACTAGTGGGATGCTTTTTTTAAAGCACGTGTCTATATAGTTGTGCATTCTTATTTATATGTTTATATGTTTTATTTTTTGCCTTTTTTTTACATCAGGAAAAAAGGTTATTCATTGATAAGTGGGCATTTTCAGAGCAAACCACTAGATATCGAGGGGTAATTTTTAGGCAGAATTTCTTCTGTGTTTTACTTTTCACCTTTGCTTAAACCTTCATACACTGAATAAAAACTGATGCCATAGTGACAGTCTGAAAGGCTCTAGCGCAGGTGTTTAGAAGCATGCAGCAGTAGCACACATGCACTGTCTGCGTTTAAGAATGAAACCAAAGCTTTAAAATAGCTATGGGGATTTGCAAGGCAGGTTTATCGTTCTCATTGAACTAAGCTGTCAGAGAGGCATTGGCTGGCTCCTGCTGCAATCTTGCTCCTGGAGAAGAGAGACTTTTGGGGAAGTTGGGGGCCTCTGGGGCTTTGTGGTTAGCCAGGAGACTGGAAGCAGCCTGCAGGTAGCTTATACCTCGAGCTACTTTCTGAAACCCCTTTTCTTTCTGAAGAATTCCTCCAAGCAGCATTCATGACTCAATAAAGCTGGAAGACAGAGCTTAGAATCCAGTTCTTAGTTTTGCTCAAAGTCTAATCTGAATGAGTTGTGACTAAAACATGCAAGGGCAAGAGGAGAAAACAGGGAATTCATCTTTCATCAAATCTGAAGGAAAGAGGGGAAAAAAAAATTGTGCACCATTTTTGGTTAGCATCATGAAATGGGTGATTTTACATCAGCATCTCCTGACAAGGAATCAGATCCTATTCATATGGAGGAAAAAAAAAAAAAAAAAAGTTTATTCTGGATTGCCTTTATGATATCAAGAATTGCATTTTAATTGCGTTAGCTTTGTAGAGCAAGAAGTTCTGGGAGGGATGCACAAAAGAAAAGCATATTCTGTTCGGCAAAGGCAGATGGGGTTGCATCACCAAATAGCAAAATGCATTCAAGGAGGGTGGATTCAGAGAGGTTACTGAACACTGTATGTTAGAAGTAAATGAATCCAGTGAAAAGGAAGTGAACCAGAGCCAATTTATTTATGATGATAAGCTCTGAAACACCGTGCTTTTTTGACAGTTTTCAGTTGGTTTGAAGGAAGATAACTGTAAAACTATGTTGCAGAGATTTGAGGAGTATAACACACTGCATAAAAATAAAGCAAACGAGAAATATGTCTTTAACCTGAGGCATGAAAATAAAATGAAAGTACAGATTCTTTCAATTGTGCTAATTTCACTGGATGGTTATCTGACTCACAGAAGGACTGGGGTGAGTCCATCCAAAGAAAGAGGCAAAGAGATCACATGGGATTAATTTTGGGTAGGATTTCCTAAAACAATGCAAATCATACCTATTCTGGGTTAGGATATGCTGCTGTAATCTAGAATCCATAATACTCTTGGAAAATAGAGTTTATGTTAAGTGTTTACCAAGGGCAGCCCTGTAGAGTCCCAGGCCCTAGCAACAAGAGAAGAAGCCAGAAGAAAGGAAGACTTGCCCAGGACACATCGATACCAACAAATCCATGGGCCCTGATGGGATGCACCCCAGAGTTCTGTGTGAGCTGGCAGGTGTTGTGGCTAAGCCACTCTCCATCATCTTTGAAAAATCCTGGAGAACGGGGGAGGTGCCGGAGGACTGGAAGAAGGCCAATGTCACGCCAGTCTTCAAAAAAGGCAAGAAGGAGGACCCGGGCAACTACAGGTCGGTCAGTCTCATCTCCGTACCTGGAAAAGTGATGGAACGGCTCATACTGGCCGTTGTCTCCAGGCACATGGAGGACAAGAAGGTGCTCAAGACTAGTCAGCATGGATTCACCAAGGGGAAATCATGCTTGACTAATCTGATAGCCTTCTATGATGGGATGACCGGCTGGATAGATGAGGGGAGAGCGGTGGATGTCATCTACCTTGACCTCACCAAGGCTTTTGACACCATCCCTCACAGCATCCTCCTGGACAAGCTCCGGAGGTGTGGGCTGGATGAGTGGTCGGTGAGGTGGATTGGCAACTGGCTAGATGGCAGAACTCAGAGGGTGGTGATCAGCGGTGCAGAGTCTAGTTGGAGGCCTGTGTTGAGCAGAGTCCCCCAGGGGTCAGTCCTCGGTCCAGTCCTGTTCAATTTATTCATCAACGACCTGGATGAAGGCACAGAGTGCTCCCTCAGCAAGTTTGCTGATGATACGAAGCTGGGAGGAGTAGCGGATACCCCAGAGGGCTGTGCTGCCATCCAGAGGGACCTGGACAGACTAAACAACTGGGCGGTCAAAAACCTCATGAAATTCAACAAGGCCAAGTGCACGGTCCTGCACCTGGGGAGAAATAACCCCCAGACACCAGTACAGGGTGGGGACTGACCTAAGGAGAGCAGCTCTGCAGAGAAGGACCTGGGCGTCATGGTGGGCGACAGGTTGACCATGAGGCAGCAGTGTGCCCTCGTGGCCAAGAAGGCCAATGGCATCCTGGGGTGCATTAAGAGGAGCGTCTCCAGCAGGTCGAGGGAGGTGATCCTGCCCCTCTACTCAGCCCTGGTGAGGCCACAGCTGGAGTACCGTCTCCAGTTCTGGTCCCCCCCGTACAAGAGGGATGTGGAGCTGCTGGAGAGAGTCCAGCGCAGGGCAACTAGGATGATCAGGGGCCTGGAACATCTGCCCTATGAGGAGAGGCTGAGGGAGCTGGGTCTGTTCAGCCTGGAGGAGGCTGAGAGGGGACCTGATCAGCATATATAAATACCTTAAGGGACTTAAGGGAAGGAGTGAGGAGCATGGGGCTGGCCTCTTTTCAGTGGTGGTCACTGACAGAACCAGAGGAAATGGCCACAAACTGAAGCATAAAAAGTTCCACAGGAATTTAAGGAAGAATTTCTTTACTGTGAGGGTGACAGAGCCCTGGAACAGGCTGCCCAGAGAGGTTGTGGAGTCTCCTTCTCTGGAGATCTTCAAGACCTGCTTGGATGCAGTCCTGTGCCACGTGCTCTAGGTGGCCCTGCGGGTGCAGGGGGGTTGGACTAGATGACCTCTAGAGGTCCCTTGCAGCCTTAGGCATTCTGTGATTCTAGGATTCTATGAAGTAGAAAGTCATGATGAGTAGGCATAGAATAAGACATGGAACTGGTACACGCAATGGTCACATAAGGGTAATCCTTGCTGTGTGAAGAAGACTCACAGAATGCAATGGATGATATAGCAAGGGTACTAGCAGATTGGACCTATGGACTGAAATCAGTATTATTAGTTCAAAGAGTTTGTTATGGGAGCCTTTTTGGAAAAATAAATGAATGATGCTGCCAGGCTGAGAGCAGGGCACTTTGTTAAGCTGAACTTGAGTAAACAACTCTACACTAGAAGAGATTTTTTAAAATTATTAATACTAAAGAACTTTTTTTTTCTTTCTTTTTCCCCACCTCGAAAGCTCCTGATAGTAAAATACAGGTCTTATGTGGCTGAAATCATCTCAATTGAATAGACTTGAGTATGGTGAAGTCACTCTGCAAAAATATAATTTATCATTAACAGAGCTGGCTTCATGCAGTGGGTACTGTACAAAGGGACCAGGCAATGGATGGAACTGTTCTCCAGCAGACAAGGGTGAGCTCAACACAGACAAAAATGGGATAGAAAAACCCACTCTTCCAACATTTCACATTCTTACAAACATTTTGCTTTAAGGTAGAGGCTAAAAAGAGGATTGTGACAGGCTCATTTCTCTGGGAAAGAGTAGGGGAAACTAAACAGGCAGATCATCAGTCACTGAAGAAAAACATTCAGAAGAGGGGCCCTAGCAGAATATGCATAAAGGAAATATTTCCCATTGCCTACAAGGGCAGAAATGTGGCAGAGGTGACTGATACCAAAAGTTTTTCTGCTATTGGAATGCCCAGCAGAGTTCTGGCAGGTGACTCTGTATTCACACATATATAGCAGATCCTTTGAGAAAGAGTTTCCACAAAGAAATCATTTGGGTTATGATTCAGCACTTTAGATGAGCTTTGCTAGACTAAAATGATGAGAATGTAGCTGAACACAGTGCTTTGTGTATGAGGAACAGTAACACCTGAATGCTAACAGTTTACAGATAACAGAAGAGGTCACTGAGCTGAAGAAGCATTACTTCCCATAGACTAGAACTGAGGTGGGGGCACCACAGCTGTGCCTTATGCAACTAGGACTCAGGCTAGCTGTGAAAAGAAAAAGCTTTTGGCCTTGTTTCTTTAAAATGGACCATTCTTGCTTTAAGTAGGTGTGGAAAAAATACCACAACATGAATTGTTTTGCTCTGCTGCTACAACTACGGTAATTAAAACTCTTCCAAGTTATACAAATACCTGAAGGACATTTGCTGATTACAGCTGTACTTGCTAAAGCAATTAGAAAAAAAAAATAGTTAAATCCAGACCTGGATGTTGCATATATCAGCAAGAATTGAGAGGGGAAACTCACAACTTCTTTCTGAAGGTAGCAGGTACAGATCATCAGCAGGTCCTACTAATACAGGACTTGATTGTTCATGGTTGGTACCTGCAAACAATTTGGAGCCAGAGTATATGGGGTGGGTGAGCAGGCACAAGGAGTTCTTTTGGCTTCAGGAAGCAAGCTAGCAAGTTGGCTGTTCTCTGTAGGTGTCTTCTGGCGCTTCCCACCAAGGTAAGTCTCGTAGGGCTGCTGGTTGTTAGTATGCAACAGCGAGTCCTGTGTGTTGTCCATATTCATTCTGATGTACTAAATATTTACTGTGTTAAAAACAAATAAATGAAGCAGTGAGGCTGTAGTAGGGCCCTGAGTTGGTCAGAGCTCTGTGGTGAATCTGCTTAGGTGCCCTCTTCCTTGTGAGTGCTTCCATGAGGGTGAAAAGGCTTTGAACCTACCAAAGCCAGGCGTTATGGGAGGAAGCTCTGAATAGGTAGGGAGGAGAGGAAATAATGGTGGATTGTCCCCTTGGGGGCTGCTTCTAGGCTTGATTTTGGTCACCTTGGTGGCTGAGTTGTGGCAAATACTATGTTATGGTAAAGTGTCCCTTGAGATCTGCTTTCCCTCATGTGCCTTAGATCCCCCTGCTTGCCATGTTCCTGGGGTACTCTTTGGGATGTGACCTTTTGGAGAATCCTCTAGTAAGCTGAGCTAAAGACTCAAGATCTAAAGTACTGACATATTGTAGGCATCTTCACTGAATTAAATAAAAGTAGGAATGTTGGTGCTATTCTTGGAACTTTTAATGTAGTTAAAGATTGTACAGCTAAAGGTAAAAATGAGTCTCAGAACTTTGGATCTGGCCACAAAAAGTGGCCTCTCTAGGAAAGCTAGAGATAGTTGCCACTGTTGCAGACAAAAGCAAACAAACAAAAAACCTGTAACCCTGGACTGCTCTTCTCATTTTCCTGAGATAGTCCTGCTTCAACATATGTAAATATGCTAATACAAAACAAGTATAGATTGCTAGATACAATGCAGCTTATATATGATGATTCACCGAGGCTGTGCATGGTTTTGCGCAGCTTGTAATGGGACTGGAGGTATGTTTATTAGTGCTGGTTACTGCTAGTTGCTTAATGGAGGAAAAAAAGGGATTAAAATAGCTACTGTAAAAGAACTTGGAATCCATTCTTGCCTCTAATTCTGATAAATAACAGCACTGTAACAGTGAAATATGTACTATAGTACTAGGAGGGGCCTAGATCGCTACATTGTGTGCGCACACACACACCCTTCAGCTTTTGATGCAACCTTCTGCCCCACCACTGACTGTTCAAAAGCAATCAAGATGCCCAAGCAGTGGCTGTAACTGAGCGAATGCATATGAGCACATTTTATTAGACATGTGCAATATTAAATACTTCTGCTATTGTATTCTGGTTGAGAAGGGAGGTCTGGGGGTGTGGTGCCTGTTTTTTTGTCTTGTTGGCCTAGTCCTACCTTGTGTTTTTCCTTGGTGCAGGATGGCCTGCAGGAGGTTTTACATGGTGCAAAAGGACATATGCTTGGGGAAAGATGAATGGAAAGGAGAGCGGATGAACTGATATTCCAAGCCATGGGGATTTGCCTTACAGTCCTGAGTGCTGCAAAGCTTCTGATTTGCTGGAGTCATGCATATGGGAATAACTACAACATACTTTCTCCACCTGGCCAAGTTCTCCAGTTGTATGGAAGAGGCAGTGGATTTCACTAAGACCCTTGTTTCCCTTTTGTCTGTGCTGCAGCCCAAGTGACCTACCTTATTTATCTATACTAGCAAACTGTTAGTCCTCGTGTATCCTGAACAAAATGTGCCAACCAAACCATGCACAGCAAGAGTGGAGAAAATACCCCTCGAACTCTGCTTTGGCTGTTATGGGAGACAATTATTGGAGTTCTTCACTTGCAAATTTTGCATTTGTGTTCAGCAGCTTCCCACAGTCTCTTGCTGTCACATTCATTCAGAAGGCAGGATGGCATTGATAGAGTTCAGCATTTTGGCTCGTTTGCGGCCCTTCTGCCTGGAGACTGGATGTACAGTGTGCAAGAGGAATTAAACCCGAATCCTGCCCTCCAAATCATCTGCTTTTACTTGAAAGCACTACTTGGACTCTGCTTGTGCCCCTTTTGTCCTCAATCAAATACAATTTGAAAACAAAACAAAACACTTGAAATGGCAATTTCTGGGCTTCCCCTTGCTGTGCTCTTTCTCCTTCAGATGCTTTAAAAAATAAAATCTAGCTTAAAAATGCTGGTTTGAAGCTTCCTTCACCCTTCACTTATTTATCTTTAAAGCAATGTAAAGTGAGGGTATATATTTTTTATGAATTAATTTGTTTTGTTTGCAGCTGGTTATCATCCTACTCTGGAATATTCATGTTATGTTTCAGAGCACTGTGCCATTTTTCAAGATGTTATCATTATGGCCTTTTAGTTAAGAATTACCACTACTATTACAGCAACTACAAGGAAATGCACTCCCACTCATTGCTGTGATAAGGTTCCTCACATCCTGCTTGCAATGGTTTCCTTCGTGCTCCACTTCTGCCATGGAGGCATGTTTGCAGCAATGATAACAATTTTCAAAAAGAAACCAATAAAATGTGCCCCCCCTCCCCTTTAAGGATTGTGATTTCCTCCTGACAAAACTGTCACTGATGCTAGTAACCACATTTAATAGAAATGATTAGAGATGTGTGACAAACTTGCAGCAAAATGCACAGCAAAACTGGAAACATTTTTCTTTTCATCAGTTATGTGAAAAGCAAGGTAGGGGGGAGGACATGTTTTTCTCTCCCTTTCTGCTTGATAGAATACTTTGAATTTTAAGATATGGGAGTATAACTTCTGAATAATGTTTCTATTAAAATATCAGCCAATTTTTTAAATAGAGAAAATGCATTCTTGATGGTAATCAGATGTCAGTGGCCAGTGGTTAGTATCATTAATTAACAGGGATGAGCGATCTTGGCTTATACAAATAGAGAAATAAACACTTATTTTTTTCAATGATTCTTTGGGAGGAGTTTTTGAATAAAGGAGAGAAACTGTTGGCCCCTAAAGGGGCAGGATGGCAAAATATGAAGATAGATGAGTTTTCAGATGTATAGAGTTTTAGATTTGGTAAATATCCAGTAATTCAGTAGGTTATTGAGATCTGCTTGAAATATTTTAATAAAAAGGTTGTGTCCTTTGTCATATGCAGTAGGCTTGGTCAGCTCTAAAAGTACTGAAGTACTGATGCAATGGCCTTGGTGTTGCATCTTATGGTCTTGAGGGTTTTGCAGGTGGTTTCTGCTGGGAAAGGGAAGCAGGTGGATCCTTCTCTACGGTGGGTCTTGAGTTGCTGCTTTGTGCCGCATGGTTTTGGTGGGGTTGGCAAGTCTGTTGGAGAGACCTGCTGTTCCAGTTGTGGTCTTGCGACTGCCTACCCGGATGGCTGCTTGCAGGAGACAACTGCAACAGCTTGGTGAGTGCATTCTCCTTCTTTTGTCGCATCTGGGTCGTGAACTTGCAGTCACAGGATCTGTTGCTCCACCTCCTGTGGTTGTGCTGCACTTTCTGGAGTTCACCCTTTGACATGTTCAATGAATAGAAGTTGTTTCCTGTTCCAGATCCATAGGCGCTTTCGGGAGTTGACTTTCTCCTGGGATCTCTTGGGGGATGTCTGTGGTGTGCTGGATCATGTGCAGATGGGCAACAAGGCTGTATTAGTGCTGTGGAGAACCTTGGCTGCCCTCTGCTCTAGCATGCAATGCATTTTACAGAGGAGGCCAAGGGGGCACTCTCTGACCCTGTTCCGTGGGGCTGAAGTAAACTGGCACACAAAAAAGGAAGCTGCTTGTCTTAAAATCTGGAAGTCTTTATAAGTAGCTTTCTTCTTAAAAAAAAGTTATTTAAAAAAACAACTAGCATCTTACTAGTTATTCTCTAGATTTTCGTGAAGTATATAATTTATCTCTACTTATATCAAGGAAGAAAATCAATTGAACACTGTTTTGTAGGGGCAAGCCCTCTGAGGAATAATTAAACTGTTATTTGACTATCACTTACAGATTATGCTTTTTAAGGTGTATAGTGCTTGAAACGCATTTACTGTTGCAAATGGGTACATCTATATCTCATCTATTCAATGTCAAAACCTGAACAGAGTTAATGAAATACTGCATCTCACAAGCATAGTGAATATGTTGGGAGGAGGTTATCAGCAAGAGAATGGAAAAAGATTATGGGTGAAGTATGCAGTGACCTCCAAAGTGACTCGGAAGTGACATAATACTCAATGTCTGGAAGTCATTTAAATCCCACAATAGTGGTTAAACAGAGGAAAAGCTAAAATAGTTAAGTTGAAAGGGGCATATTGGCCTGTTCATTTTTGGGTGGGAGGAATGTAAAGGTGTTAAACAGTTTGGGAAAAATATGCATAAATGTGCATACACATGCTCTTAAGGCATTTTTTATAGTTAAATAGCAGACCTGCAGACCTTCCCTTGAGTTGCATGTACTTTGGTTGCACTTAAGGGAAGAAGGTTTATTGAGAGAAAGGGAGGTGTTTTTTTTTTTTTTTTTTTTTCCCTAGCACAATAAGTGTCCAAGTTGATACTCAAGGCTGAAAGTGGATTTCTCATTTTTATACCTTGATTTTTATTTTTAAATGAAAATACCTCATGCATTACACTGCTGTAATAAGTAAAATATCAATCTGGTCCTGAACATGCCATACAAAATGATCTAAGCTATATGAGTAAAAGTGTGAACCAAATTTTATACAATGCTATTGTGATTTACATTTATTGTTTTAGTACTGGAATATGACTGTGTTTTTGTTTAAGCCTACCTTTTTTGAGTGAATTTTCTATAGTAACAAGTTGTGTGATTTTTAGGGATTGTTAATGGTCTGTCATACTATTTCTCCATGGCTTGTGTGACAGTGACTTAAAAGTGTTGATTTGAACTTGCCGGGTTTAAACATTGATACTGGAGTAGTCTTACTCATGTAGACTCATGCATATAAGAAAATAAATTTAAGTGGAGGTGGTGAAATAAAAGAAAAAGTATGAGGAGAGAATGTAAGAGACCTCAGCATCTACCCCTTGAATCTTCCTTCCTGAAGGAGCAGTTGTTGGGGTCCAGCCCTGCTCCAGCAGCGCAGTCTGGCTGAACCAAGGACAGTATCTGTTCCTCTGTGGCTCTTCTGACCCAGCTGAGGATGGCTGTTGGGCATCTGCTGATCATCTCGGTGGGCTTTAGATGTCCTAGAGTATGTAGATGTTAAAAGGAAAGGGAAACAACAGAAAATACAGCCCTTTCTGGATGTTTCAAATGCTTTCCTGGCATGCCCATGGCTTTTCCTGGATGTCGTCTTCAGCTGCAAATGTTTCTTCAAGCCTATGTCAGGAGGTAAAGCAGGGCTAAACACAGACCATGCGTGCCCTTGGAGCTAGTAAGTGTTAGACCCATAAGGTCTAGGGCTTGTGCTCCTCCCAAGCTGATTTAACAGTTCAGGCAACTGCTTGGGCAAGCAGTGTGTGGCAATATTCAGAGTGTTGGGGGAAAAGGTTTTAGGGTGCTTGTGAAAATGTTGCAGTCTGAAAGCCATAGTGGTGGCGGCAGGGGAAGGAGATATCAAATCAATATCAGACTGACAGTCTGAGGATCGTAGGTCTGGTCGCCTTCCTAGGAGCGAACTGAGTTCCCAAATAGTGTAATCTACTATAAGCTTGACTCTGGCAGTATCGGATTCACGAACAGTCTGTCAACTGTAGGTCCTATCGCCCCTCCCAAGCAAGTAGTCAAGTTCACAAACAGCAGGATTTATTCAAATGCAACATTTCCAAAGCAGGTTTCGGATATCAGTATAGGAAATTCTCTACTACAACGTGGGGCTTTTAGCTAGCTCTGATGCACAAATGTGCAATCATCGCTCACCCCAGAAGAGGGGAGAGGGTTCTCAATGTCGAGTCTCGTCAGGCAGCACTCTGACCCAAGAGGAGGAAAGGGGGATCAGCGTGTCAACTGACCCAGAAGTTATGATGGCTTCTTCCCTCTTCCTTTCTGTTCTTCTCTCTCTTCTTCTTCTTCTTACTACTGTCCCTCTTACTAGTTTGCCTTTTATATATTTTCTCGTACATTCATGTGGAGCTTAAGTGACTCTAGTCATATTTGCTTTTGTTATTCATTGATTTAAAAAAGTCTCCCAAGTTAATCAAAAATCTAGAGAGCATGCTTAGTGGGCTGGGGTTGTGTATTGGTATTATAATGAGATTAGAAGAAGTTTGAGCAAAGCTTATGAGAAGGGACTGATCTGCCACCATTGCTGGCCCACACTATGTTGTGGCTTATCAGCTGTGTGGCACCACCAGGCTGCCACCTCTGCAGGGAGTACGACAGAGTTTGGCTGCAGTGTCTTTGCTCCACCCTCCATTCACTGGTGTCTGCACGGCACCATCAGATTATCCCTTCTGCAGGGAAACCAGCAAAGTTTGGCCCTGGTGTCTCTGTTCTGCTCCACTCTTTGTTTACCCTTATCAATGTATGCTAGGAGAGCAGATTGTGTTGTCAAAAGAATCGTGGTAGAGGTAGATTCTGCACGTGGTAGAGGTAGATTCTGCATGTACCAGCCATCCTGGATGTGTCACCCCAAGCAAGCTTCTGTAATGCCAAAACTTCTGTTAGGCCCTAGGTTTTCTCTAAGTTTCTCCTTTACCTGGCCATTCTTCCACAGTGCTTCTCCTTGATCCTGGGTTTATTAGGAGGAGGAGAGGGCTCAGACCCTCTCCTCAGTTCAAACCCTTCTTGGGGTTTGACTGAAACGCTGTGTCAGGAAGGCACATCACAAGCATCCTGGGCTCTGATCCCTTCTCTCACTGACCTCAGATGCCAGGTTATTTTTGACCTGTTTTCCTGTTTGGGATGCTGTTACTCGGCTCTTGTTCGCCTGCTGTGTTTATCAGCGAATGTGCTCGGATTGCTCTCTGAAGTGGGAATGTGAGATGCTCCAGAGTGCAAAGAATTACCGCATTGTTTTTATTCATGATTTGAGCTGGGTTTTAGTTAGTTGCCTGCCTTTGTATGCTGTGTATTGGGTTTTTATAGCAATGTCTGTTCTCTGGGTACCTAAGCAGAGCTTTTCATTTTAATAGTACATAATTCAGATGCTGGATTCATACCAAATTCACCTCCTCCACACACTTTAGCTGCATTATTAATAATAATATGGTTGATTGCTGATGCTATATATTTGTTTTCTAAAGAGCTCGTTGAGAAGCTGGGTGTGTTAATAAGGTATGGTGTGTTTCTCCTGTGTTCTCAGCACGGCTCCTGCCTGCAGCACGCAACTGGCACTGCCCATATTCTCTTCTCGCTGCTACTAGGCAGAGCACGCAGGCATTTTCAATTCACTAGATCATTCACAAGTTACCTCCAACCCAACCTTGTCATTGCAATTCGTCACACTTACAGTGTATGCTTTTATGTGCTGTATCTCGCTCAAGTCTCATCACGCCAGGCCAGTGCCACAGGGTATGAGACAACAACAAAGATCTCAAGCGTAGTTTAAAAGGTAGCACTATAAAAGAGAAAAAAATAATGGCTGCAGTCGTTGCTAGATATCCTCTTCCCACAGATCCTGCAGCTTTTTCTTTAATTTTGACCTAAAACTAAGTTGTACCAGTGGCTACTTTTCCTGCTGTCCCTGCCTGCCCATATATCCCTCCAGCAGACCAGGAGGAGAGCAGGACCTTGAGCGCAGGGTCCCTAGAGGGAATAGGCTGGCCACCATTCCCATGTGAAAAATGGTTGAGATGTTGTATCTAATCACGTTCTGTCAAACTGGTGGGATAGATTTATGAATGACTGCTCGCTGTCTATAGGTTCCCAGGTTTCTGGGGTGTCTGTGGACAAACCAACAAGGTTGTCTTTTATCTTTTTGAAGGTGAAAGTTTATGTGAGTCTTTAAAGAAAGGAGGGGAAAAACAGTGATGACAAAATGAATCTGCTGCTGCTCACATGTAAAATAAGAATGCTAAATTTCTCATATTCCTTTCATGTCATTAGTTTTTTTAGGTGCTTGGAACTTGTGTTTTTGCCCTAGTGAGATGTTGTATGGTCCCTAACATATTGATGTCTGGCTTCAGATAAGACCTTTGTGTTAAGAACTCTCGCAGAGAGGAGTTGCGATGCTGCCATGTGCATTGTGGGAAGAGTTGGGAGTAGATTCTCCTCTGACCTTGAGGAGGTTCCCTCCCTGAAGCCAGGTAAAATTGGGGCTTCTGTCAGAACTGGTGGCGTTTGCTATGATATAGTTATGTACGTGTTGGTGTGAGGGGACTACATCCCGCATAGGCACCATGGAGATGCTGTCCCTTTGCAGTCCCATTCCCAGTGTTTAACTTTTACAACAGAGTGTTCCTATAATCAGATTAGGCCAGCACTTTTCACTGCTACCTCTCCGGTTTCAATCTAACATGTTGTCATCTTGTAGGCATCTGCTGCAGCATGGTCCTGTGTGCAAGCCCTGCTGGAAAACAGGGGCACTGCTGGAGTCCTAGGGATCGGATTCCCCAAGATGTAGGATTTTGTTCCAGATAATATACCAAAGATGCGTTTTTCTTATGGTTTCGTTAACAATTGACAGGAAGAAAAGGTTAAATAGTAATGAGAAACTACTGTAATTGCACTTTGGAGGGCTTGTGCTGCAAGTGATTACATGCACGGGTGAAAACCATACACTGGCTCCACAAATACAGCTTGACCTACCTGTATATTTTCAATAAGAAGTAATGTCTCCTATTTCTAAGAAAAGAAAAAAAAAATCCTGTTTTAGGCTATATACAAATGATAAAAGCGAAGACATCAAAGTGTGCAGCCTTTCAACTCATGCTCAATTAGAATAAAAGTTTGGTTGCTGTTTTAAACATTTATGGCTAACTAACTGTGACAGCATTTCAGCTCTGCAAATGGGATGATTTTGGATTGACTTTTGATCTGACTGACAGTTTCTTATACACTGCATTGTTGGTTTGTAGCCTATAAGTCTGCATTTGAGTCCACATGTGATTAATTAGAAACTGTTTATGATCTGTATATGTACCCTTACCTAAGAATAAAAGCTTTTTATTTTTTTAAAAAAGTTGGACCCATGTTATTAATGCAAGTTAATTTAACAAGGTGCTTGACATGATTTTTAAATATATATATATAACCAAGACTAAAAGAAAAAGAGAAAATAGAGATACATACTTAGCATGAAGAAGGAATGTAAATTAAAGAAATTAAAGCTAAGAATAGATATATAAGCAGTAACAAGAAAGACTTAAAAACAAACAAAATATAGTTCTGGTTTTGTTTCAGGCAAAACTGCAGGTTGAATGGGACACTTTAGAGTATGCTTACAGTTTATGTGTATCTTGCGGGGGGGAAATCATTCAGTCTTTATTTTTAGTCTTTCTGTATAAAATTCATCTGAAGTATGTATGTTTATGCTAATCATTTCATCTACCTTTATCGTAAGGGTTCTTGACAACACAAGTGATACTATAGCATTTGTGCTACCAAACGCGCCTGGGGTTTGAGGAGCCTGTAAAGAGAAGTGTTAGAATGAATATGAATATAATAACATTTTCTTGATAAAATAATGCTTCCGTGTCACAGAAAACGAAACTGTCAGCACTCTTTTGTAGGTCTCTCTCAGGCTTAAGAAAGGGTCCTTGACAGTTCCAGCACTGCCTTTAAATATCTTATTGAAATGTAGATTAAGACTGTACATCTTATAATAGTTGGAAAGCCTTTTCATTTTAAGTCTTGTAGAAAAGCAAGTATTAAGTAAGTATTAACTTTAGCAGTTATATTTTAACATTTTTCTCAGGTTGATCCCTCCTAGACCTAATATTTAGATTTATTTAAAGAGACAGTAGATTACCTGCCAGTACAGTGGTACAGTATTGTGCATTTCCCTGAGTCGCCATAAAGTAAGATTAGCTTTATCTTCTATTAGTGCCATCTCTCGGGTGTTTTATAAAGGCAGCACGTAGACATTGAGGCTGCTGTAATCAGTGACGCTTCAGTGTTCTTGGTTGATGTTCAGTGCTTCCAAATGTTTATACCACAAACTGATATTAATTTGTAGCATGTAAAATGACTTTGAAATCTGTTCTGTAAGCAGGGCTCTTTCAGACATTCAGAGTCTTCCATAAGTCTGAAATAATCATCATCATGTTCTTTTAATATAATGACACAAAATACTGTTTAGTGTGGGTGGCTGTTATCAATTGAGATTTCTTCTCTGCTTCTGCTTTTCTGTTTTTGCCAAGCCTTTATCACCTATCACTACCTTTATCACCTATAAAGCAATGATTCTTTTTTTTTTTTTATTTTGGAGGAGGACTTTTTGATGCCTAGTTTCAGACTCTTTGAAATAATAATTTTTTTCAAGTTTGCTGTGAAAAGAATAGCTTCAGAGTGAGCAAATGTGATAGAGCTGACTGGAAGCCAGTAAGCATATTGCTTATACTGTGACCTTTCAGAATGGGCTCCTGATTTAACGACGTGCAGGAGGTATAGTGCTTTATTGTCAGTTGGGTACGCTCATACTTGCTGAATGTATATAAATAAATATTTGAATATAAATAAGAAAATATTAGTCTCAGCTTATGTGGGAACTAGACAGTGAAAGAAAATGATTCATGAATGAAAAAAGATACATTATGAGGAATATATCAACTGAAAAGTATTAAAATATTACAAAGGAATATTTTGAAGTCCTAAAGTAGAAGCTAGGGTACAAATAGCCAGCATATAAAATGAAGAAATATATGAAAGATACTGATAGACGTTTTTGTGGTTTTTGAGAATATTCAGGTGTTTAGGTATTCTAAGAGATTGCTTTTTCTTTATTTTCTGTTGAGCGCTTGGTTGGGCTTCAGAGTGAGACCTACCCTTGAACTTATGAGTAGATTCTTTGATGGCCTATCAAGAGTGAGAGGAAGAAATGTTTCTCTGGAATGTTCAGTAGTCCAAATAAGATCCTTTTAAAAATAAGGAAAGATTGGAAGGATTTTATTTATCGTGGTGGAATATCTTTTCCAGGATTTCAGTATTACTTGTGTTGGCCTATATGGAATTTTCTGAAAATTCTGAAATTCCATATAGGAATTTTCTCTGAAAAATTTTCAGATAAGTTTTGGAGACATTTAATGGACACCAGCCTTGCTGTATGAAGTCAACTTAATTTTTATGTCTGTGACTTTTTCTTATTCTGTTATTTCTCTCTATTCCTGTACTTTTGCTATACCATATTATGGTTATTTCTGTATGAAAACAGAGAAAACATGGTATCTCCTATTTTATAGTGAGATGGCTGATGTGGAAAGGAAACAATAAAACAATATGATCTTTTGATGGGTTTTACACTTTGTGGAATATTTAGCTAGTTGAGTGTTTTACTACTGGAGTTAGTGAGTACATGTGCTTTTATAGCATTCTTCAGGCATTATTGTAAATTTTCTTGGGTAACTAGTTTGAAATACCATGGAAGAGCACCATCTTAGGTGCACTTAGTCATGAAACCGCTCTGCACCATGGTGGGTGTTTGCATCCCCAGGTTTGGTACAGCGCTGTGCACAGTCATGGCAAGAGTGCTCAGCTGATTGCTCTGCAAGGATTCATGGACAGGAAATCTCTCAACTTTGAAATGCAAGTGTAAGTTGCCATTTAAAATGGGGTTATGCTGGAATAGCACCAGTGAAGTTAGTGTGATTAGTCAAGATTTTATATTCATGAATATGAAAGAACTTTGTTCCTTATATCTTTCTTTGAGGTTCAAATAAAACCAATGTTACCATGAAACTCCCCTGGAAATGCAGTGTTGTACTTGATTTCAAGCCAAAACAATGAAAAAATAATTTTCCATATTTTTGATTAAAAATAACAATCTCTTGCTCCAAGTTCATTCAAAACTGAGCTCAGAGATTTTCATCAGCCAGATTTGAGGAATTCCTGAACCTTGGAAATTTGGATTTTGGATAAATCTGCAATAAGTTTTCTGTCTGATTACAGAATCCAGATCCATGAAATCATTTCCAAACTCTGTTTTGGGCCTGTTTATCTCCAAGTGATGATTGTCTTATTAAATTCTATGTGTCTGTTACCTGATGAGACATACAGGAATATTCAGAGAGAACAAAGCCCAAACTAATACTGGTAATTAGGGCTGAACATGAAAGAGCTACAGAAATCCCATTTAATACTTTCTTGTGTGCTCTTGTGCTCCCTCTACTGACTCTGCACCTGTGACAGATACAATAGTGAGAGCAGTGACCTTTCCTGTTGATATTCCTGGAAAAGACACATCTGACTTTCGTTAAGAATAGCTTAATTGCAGAGTTCCATTTTGCTTCTTTTTCTTAAAAGCACAGGAAGGGAAATAAATTGGTGCTCACAAATAAATGAGAAATCTGCATTTGTGTGCTCTAGGAACAGGCAAGGGTGACTCCAGAGAGGTATTAAGAAATAACCTCTGTTTAGTGCAGTTTGAATGTGGCCTGGTAAATTATAACCAAAATTGTGATTATTTGGTGGCTGATGGGGAAGGGAAACTGAGTATCTGAGACCTTTTTTTTTTTTTTTTACAGGAAAAGTCCACCTGTAAGTTGTCATTAATAACTTCCCCCATGAGACTTAGTGGAGAGGCTGAGGAAGAGATGAGCTGTTGGAAGATGACAGATATGCATGTACTGAATGCCTTTGAATGCCACAAGTCTTCGGTATAGTCATTGAAATCCACGGTGAATTTCTGGCTGCGCTGAAATCAATGACATTTTGATGTTGGATTTGGTATGGATTTTTTGCTTTAGAGATGACAAAGGTTTTGAATTTGAATACGTTGTAATGGAACCAGGATCATTTAACTTCCTCAGAACTTCTCTAAGCTAACAATAACCTCATCTATCAGGTAAGTATAGAACTAGCTCACTGAAGATATCAAAATTGCACTAAGATAAAGTATTTTTCCTTGAGATAGTCAAATGTTCTAGGATACTTGCTTTTAATTCAATTGGGATGAGTCTAAGTGATCCTCGAAGGTGGTTTCAGGCCAAAGTGTTCAATCCTGAATGGAAATATTTTGAATAATGAATGAAAAAATAACATACATGGATTCCATTTGACTTATGCTTTTCTTAGTGTTTTATATTTTATATGTATATAATTGTATATAAAAGCATGGCTTGATTTTTCAACTTCTGCACTTTATCTGGTCATCCTATGGATGCCTACCTGTGAGCACATCACCTGGTACAACTGTTGAAGTTGCCTTGCACTGCTTTAGTATGCTAAAATGTCCCCAGTGTGATTCCAGAAACTTATATTCTGAATATTAAAAAAATAGTGCATGGGAGACTGTAGGGTTCTAAATGATTTTAATCTAATAGTGCTGTATTGGAGGGTTTCAAACATTTAACATACACAGAAATTTTAAAATAACTTCTATTTAAAGAATGAAGCTGCCTATGTGCAGGTAGACTTAAATTCACAGCTATATTGGTGACCTAGAAAAATGTGAGAGACCAAATCTAATCTGTGCTTGTAATTCTAAGTGTTGTTTCTAATTTGATTAATTTCCCCACAAGTATCACAGTCATCCTTCTTGCCATGCCGGAACTGAAAAAAGGGGCCACCCTGGGTGGTTTTCCTTCTTCAACCAGAGGTGAAAATTCACTGCAGCTGCTGTATTTGAGTCATGTGTGGTGAATAGCTCTAAGTGTCAATCTGTCATTTGCTTAACAATTTTCCACACCAGAGTCTTCCCAGATTGCAGCCTCCTCTTGCAGCTTCTCCAGGAGTTCTGGAGGTAATGTATAGCTGATGCCAATCACCCAGGCCTCACAGTCACATATTTCAAAATAATTTTGGCTTATGCAACCTCAGCAAAATGTTCTTAATTAAGCCCCAAATAATTAAATTCTCATGGGATTTATGTCTTACTGAAAGATCAAACTCATCTATTTCTAAAGATTGCATGTAAGTTTACAAATCTTTGCTTCTGAATGTTAACCTGAGTCTGAGAGTTATTAGGACCACTCCACAGTCCTCATTTCTTGTTTGTGATGTGAAACCACCAGGAATAAGTAAACTTGAGTGTGAACTTGGGTACCTAAACAGATCAAAAACCTCCTCTATAACAGAGAAGTGATAAATTTGTTTGAAGTCACTCCACTGGGATTTTTCAAAAAGTCCTCTAGATGGATTTAGGACATCGGAACCACTTTAAAATAAAACCCAGGAGTTTATTTTCACCATTCACCTTAACTTTTGTTTTTTGGATGATGCAGATTTGTCTACTTTGTAGCTGGTGCAAAACTATACTGATATGCTGATTTGGTTGCATGTGATAGTGATTTCATGAGGTTTTAAGTACAGTTTATCTGTCTCTTCCCAGGGATGGTTGTCTTCAAGAAAGTAGTGGGAATGAGCTTATGCATCTGACTTCCATCACTTTGTTTCTACTTTGGTAGTCTCCAAACTAGCTATGATAGATCAGATTTCTCTCATTGTTGCGCTTTACTGGGTTTTACTAGAATAGCTGAGAAAAGAATTCTGTCTTTTGGAAGAGTGTATTTAGTTATAACTGCCCAGATAGGTTGTGATGATTCTTCTGGCTCAGGCTGAACCATGTTTGCTTTGACTTGGACATCTAGCTTGCAAGCGTTAATGCAGCACTAGTGTGACTCTGTTGTGCCAACCCCCTGATAATAACCCTTTAGTCTCATAAATAATAATCAAAAGTGAGTCATTGATAGTTGCGGCTTCTCAGCTATAAGGTGTCTGTAAGAGAAGTCAGATTATTGCCTCTGGGGAGGAGATTAAAGGGGAGAGCGAGTGTGTTTCTGCTTACTTTCTTGGCCCATTGCCTTATGGATATGCAGGACCTAAAAAATAAATGGTGGTCAAAAAAGAACAAACACATTTATTAGGGTCGTTAGAAATAGACACTGTTTTGCTATTTGCCAAAGCCCTTCTGAATAGCATGTTTGGCAGCTACCAAATGACATGGCCTGCACAGAGCTGATTTTGACGAAGCCTCTGGGATGTGTTAAAAAGTAAACCAGAGCAAATCACGTACTGGAAAGCATAACTCAATCAAGGAAAAATGTATGATTAAGGGCGACATGGGCAAGGAAAGCTTTGCCAGAGCTCAGGGTAAATATTTGTATCAGTGTGAAGTGAAAGCTTCACATAGCTGATGTCAAGCAGCTGGAATTTTCATTGTTTATAAACTTTTGTTGTTACAGTTGGATTTTGGCAGAAAAGGTACCAAAGAGAGAGCAGTTTCCCAGCAAGAAAGTCTGAATTTTGATAAGGCAGCTTGAGGAGCTAGGAATGCAAGGATGCAATATTTCGATGCCTCTCTTAAAAATAGCGTTGCATGTGGTCACTGATGACCTTGTGCTGTTGGTTGCCCAGCTCTGTTGGAGCTTGCGGTGTGTGTGTCTGGGTGCAAAAACACGGATGTGCATAGATGCTGTGGAAGATTAGGAACTTTCTGCTAAGGTGACTAGCAGTCATCCAGCTGGGAGACTTGCATAGCTGCTTTAACAGCACTATCTTGTTCAGTGTCCAGGGTTCATTTTTCTTTAGTGAATGTTGCCAGTGTGAGTCAAATTTTTTAATGAGAGAAAAATATGACTTACTTGGGGATTGGACCCAGTTCTCTGGATTCTGTCCAGGAGGCTCCAAAAGATGCACGAATAGGCCTCCTTCTCCCACACCCTTTACCCCTGACCACAGCTAGGGATATGTGTGCTGTTCTTTTGCACATATTTCAGTCAGTGACTTGTTCTTATTAGGGTGTCTCAAGGGTTTGGGACCTACCTGTTTAACTTTCAGTGGTTTCTTTTGTGGCATAAAACTTTGGATTCTACTTCTGTGAAAAGTGGTAGAAAACTCTCCTTTTGCTAAAATTCTATGACTGACTCTGATTTCCAAGGAAGGAGGTGCTGAGCATTAAAGCGATGTGGGCTCTGGTGTAGGGTCAGTTTGTGCGTGTGTGTGGCTGAAATGCACACCCAGATAGACCTGGATGCTTCTGTTTTAAAACTTATTTTTGTCAAAGTAAAGCAAGGGCTAGCCTTGCCAATGAAAAACTGTGCATGGCAAGAACCTAACAATATTACCCAGCTGCACTAAGAATAGAAATCAAGCCCCTGCTGGTATAATTAAGAAATCTTCACTTCCAGTCCCTGGGCTTTAGAGACCTGGATCACTAACTAATTCCAATTTAGAGAGCTTTTTTGATAAGAGCTTTTGTAAACTAGGAAATAAGCTGAGAATGAAAACTTTTCATTGCAAGTATTTTAGCTATACACAGAGTCTATTCAATGTTATTTAATGTTGGGTCTGTCCTGGAGGGAAATTAGATATATCAGTATTGAATGGAAGAAATACAGTGTGCTCATCCTCCAAAGGGCTTTGTGAAAAGGTGGCATTCATCCACAGTCTCCTATCTTGTATTTGGGGAAAATAGCAATTTCATTCATAAACATGGAGACCAGGCAGGCGTGCTGACTGCTTGGAGCTTTGCAAGGGCAGAAACTTGGCCTGGGTGCTGGTACAGGTTTTAGGGACTAATATCCTTTTGGCAACATGATCTTTGTGGTTGATCCTGATCTTTGTGCTGATCTTTTTGCACCTGAAAAGAAGCTGGAATAGGGGAGTTGCTGCTTGTTTCTTCTGTACAGGTGATCATTCTTCCTTTTTTGCCTTTATTATAACTCTTCTATTTACTCATTTCTCTTCCTTTCTTGTTTTATATTTTTTTGTAGCATTCTTCTTTCTGCCATCCTCCACCAGTTAGGGACTTTCTCCTGCCATTTCTCTGCAACAGCATGCAAGTTCAGTGCTGCTCCTGCATGATTCAAACCTTGTAACCCACGCGTTCCGGTAGGCTTAAATTCACTAGTGAGATCACCCACCCACTCTCACCAAGTATTTTATTCATCATAGTGTAACAGGTCAAATATCTGCCTTGTAAAAGTGTGCATCAAGAAATGCCACAGTGATGCTGAACAGGAGATGGAACTGCATTTTCTATTTCTAATGTTGCTGTTGACATCCAGATCACTCAATCTTGTCTTATTTGCTTTCTCACCTAACATGCAAAAATGCTAATACCTGCTAAAAGTTGAAAGTTATTCAAATTTGATATATTGGACCATGAGGTGAGATAATACATTATCAGAAATTCTTGCAAATGACAGAATTTTAAAAGGCTTGCCTAATTTTTCATGTGTGAAGTGTGAGGGCTTTAAATTTTTAACTTTTTTCTCAGTCTCTAACAACATCGAGACCCTTAAAATAAATCAAGTTAGCTCACCTATTTCTTTTACTGAAGACTCTGTGCCTTCATGTGACTCTATGGCAGGCCATATCTGTCACCCCTGTTGATGGTATCACTTTTGTGAGCCTTTTTGAAAGCAATCATCAAATAGGTGGCCTGGTGTTTGCTCTGCATATTGGCTGTGCCACCTGGGACAGAAGGAATTGCTCCTGGGGTGAGCTGGGCTTGTCTGCCTTCCTCCTTCCGAGGCTCGGTGTTCTTTCTGAATTCCTTTTCTGTCATGGTCAGAATGCAAACGTGGGGATATCCTTTAGAGAAGAGGGCTCCTACATAGCAGCCTTGGTGCTACCATGTTCAAGGGAAAGGATACAACATATTGCATGCTCCTTTAATCCAGTGTGAGAGGTTTATGTGAGTATGGCTTGATACAGCTGAACATAGTATGGGGAGAAAAAAAAAAAAGTATCTCTTTTCTGCTTTTTGATTCCTCCATCATTTAAGGCGCAACCAGTAAGCTTGCACAGCTCCTTAGCAGACCTCTTAGGGGATAGCAGGAAGTTAAAGAAGATCAAAGCAGCAGCTGGTGGTCACTGTCACCCCAGCAAGGACCTGTCATGCAAAACATGCTGCAGAAGGTGGCACTGGTCACTGCTGTCCCTGGGCTCTGACCTGTGCTGGAGCCACCGCTGCAACTCAGAGGCGCTGATCCAGGCTGGTGAGCTAGGGTTGAAAGTGTGGAGTCTGTGGCCACTTTCCTGGGCATTGAGCCCCGTGTGACATGACTCTCCTCCTTAAAAATACACCTTCTGCTATTACATGCCACCTATACCAAAGCTTGCATTGGTTTCTGACACTTTTTGTGAATAAATGTAAAATCACTATGACTACTTCTTTTTTTTTAAGGGTGGCTGCCGCTTTCAAAAGCTACAACTCTGAGCATCTTTGAAGCTTGAAGGTTTTTTATTTCTTATTTATTTTAAGGAAGGGCCAGAATACGGTTTGTTTAAACTTCTTTATTTTTTAACAAGCATGATGAAACTACACTGCACTCAAGCTGTAGTCAAAAAAGTGGGATGCTGTCAGAGGCCGTGAAGCGGGTGCAAATGAAAACCAGAGGTAAGGAGACGGTGTCCCCAGATTAATACCAGGAAGAAGGCAGCTAGAGAAAGCAAGTAACCCTTGGGAAGTCCTTGGTGTAGGAAAACCCGTAGTAGTGTTTGCGTTGGGACGATGTTGTGGTGCAGATTTGCTTATTTCTGTGTTGAGGGGGCAGTGGGCACTGGAGCACGCGGTGCTCTGCATCTCTGTGCATCTCTGCACGCGGCCGGCGTCAGCTCTACCGTGGGGACTGTAGATGGAGCTGCACTCTGCGATTCCCTGGCTGCGATGCTCGATGCTGCTGCGATTCCTCCATCCCTTGCGCCTCACTCACCCCTTCTGCCTATTGCAAACTCCGTGCAGAGCTCCAAGGGTCCCCTGGATCCAGACCGTCCTTGATCTGCAGCCCTTGGGAGCTGGGGTGGTGGAGGAAGGAGTGCAGTCTATTCCCGGGGCATCCGTGCTTTTTTTTTCTGAGCCAAAAAAGCCTTCCCGGGAACACCTAATCCTTGGGCTGCCTCCAAGTGCTGTGGCCGCGAGGGACCCTCGAGGTGTGTCCCTCTGAAGTCAGCCCTGGCAAATGTGCCCTGACCAAAGAAAATAAATGATGTGGACTCCAAATTTCAGCAGGGATGAAGGATTAAGTTGCACCTCTGAAGAATGTGCTGGAGGGGAGGTTAACCATTTGCACCCTGGGAAGAGCTTGCCAGGGACTGTTGAAACTGTGCAGGGCTGAGGTGCTAATTGAAATGTGCCTTGTAATTTACTACTAGCCTTAAAAAGGGAGAGAGGGGACCAAGGGGGAAGGAAAGAGCTAATACCGATGCAAAAGATAGGGATCAGAGCAGTGCATCTGTCCCATGGAGCATCCTGTACTCTGAAATCATCCTGGGAAACTTCAGAATCCTGCTTGGAGCCCCACATGTGACTTGCAGCACTTGATTAGTATGTGCTTTAGTGCAATTAGCACGACCCTCTGCTAACCCTCTTTGGAGAAGTGGTCAAGAGCTGCTGGAATTCATCAAAATTTGTTACACAAAAGCTGCTGGAAAGGTGTCATCTCTTGGTAAGAGATGCAAAAAGGGCATCCTGCTCAAGTATTTCTGGTTCCCCACAACCATCTGTAGCATCAAATATCGAGTACATTATGTTGCTGAGACTTAGTGTAAACCCCACAGTGGAAAAACAAACCACTCATTTTTATGTGGGCTTCTTTAAAGGTATTTTCTTAACCAAATCACTGGGCTGTGGAAACTATAATAAATAAATAAATAATGATGCAAAAGAAGGCTTATGGATTTATTCTCCTGCTTTTCTCCTATGGTATTAATTAAAGTTTGGAGCCTTCTTGCAAAGCCAGTTTGACGCTAAGTTTTGTACTCACCCTAGAAAGCTGTCCCTTAGGTTAGCTCCCGGAAGATAAATGCACAGTGCTATTCCCTAATGTGTGCTGTTTTTCCCGTAGAGGAAATCAAAATATATACAGTTGATAATGTGCATATATATTAATATGGGGCCACTTTGAAGTGACATGTTTCTGTGGGTTAGACCAGAGATTCATATCTCTCTGGCCTGTAGGAAAGTGTTTCTCAACCTTTTTGAAAGATCTTTAGGTAAAGATGCTTTTCTGCAGTAGTGTTTTCTGTTCTTCAAAGTTTGCTGCAGAAGGGGAATGAATCAGAAAATACTTGGGGTGGGTGTGTGTGTCTTTTAGTTATCACTTATTTTTTACTTTCCTTTTGGTAGCTTGATAAGTTTCCAGGGGTTTCAAAGCATTCCCAATATCCAGACTGCTACTTTTTATGCTGATGTGTTAAGAATGAAAGCTGTAATAAAGGAGACCCATTGTGCAAAATGTGAGTCTCTTTTGGGCACAAGCAAATGTTCATCAAGAATAAATGTCTGGCTTCTTATGAGAAGCTTATTAAAAATACTTAGCTAAAACTCAGACAAATTCCTCAAAAGCTATTGAGGAGGAGTTTTATATAACACATGGTTCTTTATTAATAAACTTGTGCTCCAGGTTTGACTGACCAGAGAGGCCATTGGAAAATTCAGAATTAAGACTAAAAAAATGAATTTGCCTCTTCATCTTTCAGCCCTCAAATGTGTGGTGAACTAAGCCTGTATCAGCCCAGATTTTTTGTCTTAACTCCCAATCTTTTTCCTTTTGTGGGTTTAAGTCTGGCTCTTGCTGTTACTTATATGTCATTTTTGTGGTTGAATTATTTCTCTTCTTGTGCTCATAAAATTCAGACATCTAAGATGACGTGCGCCTTGAAGTCAGACCTTTGTTTATACCCCCGAAACCCATCAAATTGGAACTTATCCTCGAAGACCCAGAAATTGCAGGAATTTTGACTTGTTATATTTTATTGCAGCAAGGCAGAAAGCTACATACTAGCTGGAAGCAATTTGTGTAACACTGTTGTAGCCTGTTCTTTTTCTAGGTAGCTGCCAGGTAAGAAGGTTTTTCTCACTTGCTTCTTCACTGGTATGTGACATCAGTTGACATCCAAAAAGTGACAGCAGAATAATCATTACTTTTAGGATCAAACATAAAGCAGTACTGGCACATATGAAAATCAGGCTTTTTGTCTGCTTAAGAGAAAAGAGGATTTGAAAAGTATGGGGGAGAGCTGTGCAGCAGAGCTTTAGTGCAGATTAGAAGAGCAGAATGTTTTGGCATGTTGGGCTCCAGACCAGCCTATTGCATCCCTGATTTGATGATGTTTAGGACTCTGGATCTGTTCCCAATTTTAGGGTAAGCAAGTATTCCCCTGTCCTGGTCAGGAAGACTGTGTGCGTATAAAGTGTTTGTATGTGCATATTTAAGAGGCTCAGATGAGTTTTTCCTGAAGCTTTCTTGACCACTTTTGAACCCAATGAAGCTCTCCGATAGACTTTAGAGTCAAGTGGAAACTGAGAAAACTGGATTGTAATCAGAGAAACAGCAATGAGCATGTGAACTGGGAGATACAGGGAAAGGTGCCTCCTGGGCCTTATTAGATCTGAAATAGCACCGAGGACATTCGCTCCCCCCGTGTTCTGGAGTAACCAGATCTGAGTGGTTTCTTTCCTCTGTTCCCTTTGTAAAGTAGCTATGAGGAAAATTACAGAGCAGCCTCAGCCAGAAAATCCATCTGGTATGAGAAGGGGCCAAAGTACTGCTCTGAGCACTCAGAAGCTGCCTGCTCTCCTGCCTACGCTGCATCTCTGTGCCCTACCGATGGGCCTTCAGCTCTTCTCTTGACCCCAAATAAACGTGCCTCCAGATCCCTAGGGGTTTAACACAGTGTTTTATGCCCTTGTGGAGGTGGCTTGTGGCCCCTGTGCCATGTGTAGGCCTTGGAGCTATCAGGTCTACCTGTGAGCAGCATGGTGGTTCATGATGGTGGGGATGAGCAGGGATGTCTAGCAGGAGTGCTTGCTCCTGTCTGCCCAGCGCTGGCTGTGCTGGGTCAGGAATGGGGAGGAGGGTGTGTGTGAGGCTGTGCTGTTTTTTGATAGTTTCTCAGAGAAAGTCTTTGAGCCAAAGACCCTCCATGGCAGAGCTGTTCAGATAAGTGACATTCAGGTTCACACACTATTTCAAAAATTGTCCCCACATCTTCCCTGAAAGATTAAATACTCTCTTGGGTCCAGAGTTTTAACCAGATTTACAAGTTGGGAGGGTGGAAAGGTAGTTTGGGGTTGAATTTAATTTTCAAGCTGAAAGAAAACATTCAGTTGAATGCCATTTGAAGCAAGCTTTCAATTCCAAAATGAGAAGTTATGTGAAGAGGAGACTATTCTTTCTGGGGAGCTCTGGGGTAGCTGGTCTCCCTGGACAGCCTTTCCCATGCCAGCAGCACAGCAGAGTCAGAGCATCCAGGTGGAACAGCTCTGGTGGGAGTCATGATGGTTTTCCAGGTGGCATTTCTTGAAGGAAAAGAATTATTTTGGCAAGAAAAGTAACTGAGCTTGGATTAAGTGGTGAAAAGCACAGGAGGAAGATGGGGGATAGACGGGCTGAGGAAGGAGATCCTCGTTGGGCGAATGGGCTAATTCCCCCCCTCCCCCCCCCAAAAAAAAAAAAAAAAATCTACAGCAGTTTCCTGAGGTTTTGATGAATTCCTTCATGCCTGGATTGCAGCAACCGACCTGGCAGGTAGAAAAGTAAAAATTACCACTGCCCTGGCCCACCCTTGCAGTGGCTGTTGCTGCCTCTAATTAAATATTTACCAAAAGCTGCTTGAAGGCAGGCCCAGGCATGGCTGCATCCGTGTGTCCCCCAAGGCACCTGATACGCCTGGAGTTAAGGGGATGTTCAGTCCTCTCCTCTTGGATTTTGATGATCCTGGTGGAAAGAAGACTCTTCTAATTTTTAGGTGGTGCCTTGTGTCTTCTGCAATGCGGAGCCCTAACCCCCCGCAGCGACAGCAGGGCTCACTTGAAACGGTTTCAGCAGCGCAGATGACACGGGGAATCAGGCGGTTGACATTTGCAAGGAGATTGAAATGATTCACTCGGTGCTAAGATGCACCAGGCGGGGAGACCCCCGCTGCTGTTGCTGCTTGGGCTAATTTTTTTAACTGTCCTAAATAGTATGGAATATTGTATCCCTTTATTTTTCTTCCTCAAACTATAATCAGTCTTCTAATCTCCTTCGCCTTTTTGAATAATGGTTATTTTGCTAATGGAGATGCTAGATGATGGTGATACCCTAGAACTCTGGCCAGAAAGGATCACCGCCTACCCTGATTCCTGTGCTGCAGAGACCCAGATGAATTTATTAGTTGTCTGTTTCTGAATTATTCATCTTTCCATCATGTAAATGGAGGAAGAGATTGCCACCCACTTCCAGAGGGTGGTGGAGGAGGTGAAAAGTTTTAACAGCAAGTGTATGGGGTGAAAGCAGGAAAAAATTATCCTACGGTTTCCAGAAAGTACTAATATCTTCTCTGTCTCTCTCCTCTGATTTGCACTAAATCAAGCTAATGAAGAGCTGTTTTTATCCTTGGGTGCCATATATGCCCATTGCAAGACGATGGTTTCCTAAGGCCTGTAGAGTGATCACAGTGAGGATGATGATGAGGGTAGCCGTGTGGTTAAGGATAGGTGCTAATGCTGCACTGGAGAGCGCTTTGCTCTGAAAATGCTGCTTTTTCTTCTCAAAGCTCTAGCACACGCGATGATAAAATGCTACTGCAGTCGATGCACAGCTTATGCCAAAAGAACCTAAATGCTACCAACAAATATGTTGAGAATGCAAAAGTTGATGTTGTATTCAAGTTGGGAAGTAAATATACATTGCAGGCCATGGGTTGCCTTTTTTTTGTTTACCTCTATGCCTTCCCCCATGTCTCTGATTTCTGGAGCAGTTACTATCCCCAGCCTTGAAGGGAGCATTTATTTTGAGAGAGGGCTGGATGTGGGATCAGAGGGGGAAATGATTTATCCAAAACTTCTCCCAGTGAGGAATTCTGTACTTAGGTTTGCTGCTTTTGTCAGTTTTATGCTATTTTTTTCCATTTGCTTTTTTCTTGGTATGAGGAATGTTAGTCAGCTTAATGGTTACGGAATTTAACTTCAGGTATATGGATATTAAACATAAGGGAGAAAAAGGTGTTGAGGTGTCATGTGCCATAGTTGTAGTGAAGGGGCAGCTCTCCTTGCTGCTTGCTCTTTGCAAGAAGTAGTGTGTAAATTTTGTACAGCATAAGCCTTTTCTCCAAGGGCCAAACCATGCTCTATCTAAAAGCAAAGCTTATGCGGCATCAGTTTTTCAAGAACAGTTCTCATTTTAAAAAGACAGAGTTTCTTTAAGGTTTCTTTAACCCCATTAACACAGCTGTTAAGAACATAACCACCAGACTGTGTTTATTTTTTGTGGGAATTCTTGGCAATCACTCAAGGGATGCTATTTCCCCCCACTTATTTGCTTCTCCTTCCACTAGGGGCAGAAACTCAGCTTTTTCTTTGTCCCAAAGAGGAGGAAAGCTGCCATCAGCACTTTCTGCCCAGGTTTGTCAGAGGAGTAGCAGAAATAACCAGTGTGTGCTTTCTGGCTTCTTCATGTTGATGGGTAGCAAAGTCCTGTGCTTCTTATCACTTAATAGAGTTTTTTTTTTTTTTTTTCCTCGAGAGAATGGGCAAATTTAACTTTGAGGCTTTGAGGCTCTGAGTCTTGTGATGCATCTGATCAGAGTCCGGTGGATACAGTTACTGTCTGACCGTGTCCACTGTCCTTTCAGTGCATTAAATTGTGCCATAAAATATCAATGCAAACAGTAATGTGAATTCCCCTCTTCTCCCATTTCCTGGATTTTTGAATGAAAATTCTGTAGGTTTTTAGCTGTATTGTCAGTGGCTCCTTGCCACGTGCATCTCAACTGACTCGAAATCACCTAAAACCTGTGCTTCTCTCTTTTAAGAGGAGAATATGCACAGAAAGTACAGCAACATGACTTTTTAATCATTAAGAATCCTTCTAAGTATTTATATATGTCCAAACTACTATATTAAATCTGTTAATACTTCCCTTCACCTGGTCAACTTCAGGTCCAGGAGACCTGAAGAGACAAAAGCAGAAGCTTTCTCCTCTTCTGACTCTAGTCACAGTGGAAGCTAGAGTTGGAAGCAAGAAAGTATATTCATTTTTCCCCCTTGCTTTACCTTTTAAAGCACCATGTATTGGGTGGGCAGTGGCATTGTACTGCAAAGGTTTTAAAATTCATCTATCAAAATATTTTTTATGTTTTTAAACATAAAACATGCTTGTTTTGGGGCTTTGATCAATACAGTTTTGCTAAAAAGAAAGAAACTGGGTCTGATGGTTGTCAAGCAAGTGCAATAAATAGCAGTTTTGAATTCTAGGTACCTAGGGACAATTTTTATTAAAGATAGTTTCAAATTTGATCTTAAAAAGGGCACCTTACAAAATTCTGTGACCACACTGTTGTTATTTTTTTCAAGTACTTATTGGAAGAATTGGAAGAACTTTTAGAACTTAATCTTTATTTCTATTTTTTGTGTTCTTGCACTAGATACTCAGTATTTTCGTGTTTACACTTGTCTTCCCCTCAGAGAAGAAGTGGGAATGTAAAAAAGAGGGTCTGAGGCCCAAATCACTGAATTTTGATGTTTGTAATTAGATGTTGACAATGTCTTTTTTTTCGTCTGCTGTGTGCTGCTACCTTCATTAGTAAGTATGGATTTAGGACTGCTGTAGAAGGTTAGGGTAAATTGTCTTTTGCAGATCTGGGAGGAACTCTGAGATCTTCTAAAGGACTAGTAGGGGTTATCTTGCTCCGTCACTGCAGGTCAGAAGGCGAAGTCATTGCTGTTTTACATCTGAGGTATGTTTTTCCACAGCACGGATGTGGCTGGACCACGTGCTCTCCTTTGGCAACATTGACGTCGAACACTTGGATTCTCCAGCGCATTAAAACTTGCACCTCTGTCTTTTAGGTAGAAAGTGCCTTAATTTTTCTTTAGCAGTTTTGCATGATAGGACTCCGCATGTACCCCTGTTCCCGTGCCACTCTGCTCTGCTCCTGGGATTTTCATGGCTGTCTTGCCATTTCTTTGTGTTCCTGGTAGTGTTTCAATGGCTCGCACTTTATGTCCACGCAATTCTGGCAATCCTGTGCCATATGGTCATCCTGATGTTACTATTTGCTTCAATCATCCTTTTTGTAGCTGCTTGAGCACCGTAATTGATCTCCTGAGCTATGTTAAAGATTTATAGCAGACGTCAGTGTAATTCATTTCACGAGCATGTGCCTTTCTGCCTGGTGGGACCTCCACACCTCTCACATAACGTACACACAGCATGGTCTTTTGTGTCCATGGCAAAATAACGGGCTTGAAGGATATTAGAAACATGGTGCACCTCTACCATGGCCAAGAGGCTGAGCTGTAGATTCTTTCATTGCTAATATGATGTTCTCCATCCTCTCTTAAAATAATACCTTGAATTGAAAAACTTTTTTTTTTCTCCTTGTGAAGGAGATGGTAAAACTTTTGGGAGTAGAATGCAAAACCAAGCATTGGTAATATCATTAAGCTGAAACGCATATATCAGAATAGCAGTGGTGCCAGGAGCAGCTTTTGGCCAGGCCTGTGTTTCTTAGTATATGCGACAGAGGCATGTGCGATTAATGATGTTGGCAAAAGGAAACGCTGTAGGAAGAGCACACAAACTAGGAGGTTTGATGGTTTCTGCAAAACTCTGTGCCCATCTTTTCATGCAGAAAATGAGTAAACCATTGCTGTACATGTGATCAGAGCATAACGTAGCACTCTGTGATGGAATTTGTCAGGGAGCACTTAGAAGATGCTGTATATTAGAAAATAAATTTGGTCCAAGAGAAAAGAAAATATATCTAAGGATAGATGGGAGGTATCCTTGATGCCATTAGATTTTTTTTCTGTGTGTAACTGAGAATCCGATTTGTCTCATCAGGACTTTTTTCTCTGTCTGAATATCCAACTATGTCAAAATCAATGAAAATCACTTTTAGATAGAGGCCCATGCCTCAGAATTTTAGTTTGATCTGTAGCTGGACCGAGTTCCCTTTTTTTTTTTTTTTTTTTCCAGTGCTCCCTTGAGCAAAAGCCATCTTTAACACCTCCAGATTTGCTGGAAAGGGTGAGTGGCGATGGGACAAACAGACCTGCCCTATGTCTGATGTCTGGTAGTGCCTTCCTTGTAGTGAGTGTCCTCTACATGTTCAGGGGAAAAGGATGGATGCATCCAAGTGCTGACCTCCCTGTCTCCTTCCACATCTTCTCCCTTAGCTTGCCTCTCTTGTTATTCCAGACAAATTTTCTGCATATCTCGCCTTGTGTTATATAGGGGATATTGGCTAATCTTAGTACTAATTGATTTCTACTGCTGCTGTCTACCTTCAAACACAGTTGTTGCTGCTGATCTGTTGTACCTGAAAAGGCACTAGTGAGCAGGCACTCCTGCTTAGCAAGGCCAAAGGGCTGCTTAGAGGTGACAACCATGTGGTCATTTTGATTTGGATGAAAGACTTGAAAATACTTGGGTTCCATATGGGCTCTGGATGAGTATCTCCACAGTCCTGTGATTCGACTCTGCCATTTTTGTATAGTCTCTTATTTTTGCAGTACTTTAAGATTCTGCTGCATTTGAGAACTTCTGTTCTCAGATGCTTTCGGGGTTCAATAAGGGTGCAAATGAAGTTATTTGGGCAATTAGAAGTCCAATAAGATCAGACCCTTCTTGACTCTAAGAAAGCCAAGATATTCCCCTGGTCCTGGGATCCCACTTCTCCTCATCTCCCCAGAACTTACATGCCATTCCCAGATAACTTTGCACTGTGCATGGTCCTTCTATCAGGGACATGAGGAGTGCATGCATTTCCTGTGGAGGTGCATAGGAAAAGGGACAAATCTAACCTTATATCATAAGAAAGTGTTTCATGGGTGGCCAAAGTTGTTTTATGCAGTTCTGTCTTCCACTTGGATGACGGTGGGGGAAGAATTTTCCTTGGTTTTCTGTCAATAAAATGCAAAAATTAATTATGTAAAAAGAAAGCAAACCCAACTTCAAGAGTGTCAAAATCACAGAGATTTGTGTGTGCACCTTGGTAATAAGCTGTGACTGTGTATTGCCTATTGCTTTAGCCTCGTCCGTGCAAACTGAATGGGAGCTGGGCAGCTTGGAAATAGAGTGAAGCTTAGCGCTGAGCCTGTGTTTGTACATAGCATTGAAACAGCTGGTTTAGATTTTAAAAAATTCTATTTTTATTAGAACATTGACTCTTGTTTATCGTTATTGATTTTATTGGGTTATTATTGACTGACTGCACCCCATGGGCCTATTAGTGAAGTGCTAGTAAAGCATTAAAGGAAGACTTGGGCTTTTCAGTGCTTTGTAGTTACAACACTTGCTTTTATCAGTGATTTTTAGCCAGCTGCCTAGCTACAAACATGGGTATTTCACCCACCAAAGATTGCAAAGTGGATGAGACAGGAAAGAATTTGTTTTTGTTCTGTAGGTTGGAAAATGCAATATTTTAATGTTTATTTACTATTGTTGGACTAATTTTCAGTCTGATAAATGTATGCATCTTTCTCATAGCTAAGAATTCCAACTAATTAGAAATAAACTCATCAGTCTTGATCACATGCACGCACACAAAAAGCAGTTACTTATGTTCTAGCTTGTATTTCCAGGTGGAAAGAGATTAGAGTTTTTGTTTTGTTTTTTTAATGAACCAAATAATACCTGATGGTCAGCTAAAGTAGATATAAACTTTGGATGTACTCTTGGACTGGTGGTATGTTAGTGCCTGTAGGCACTCTAGGAGATTTTAGGTACAGTTGCTTGCTTTCGCTTCCTATGTTGTCTGCCTTTCTTTGGCACTGTATTCCTGTGATGGTCCTATCACTCGAGATTATTTTTGTGCCTTTCCTTTTGGTAAACTTTGCTGTGCAGAAATGAAGGTAAGAGAAAAGATATCTTTTTTTATATTTTAGTTGGAGGTGGTGAGCTGGCCTTGGCTCTGCAATCTCCCTTCATCAGCCAGGGATTGGTGTAAGTGGCGCTAAACAAACACAGTCAAGGACCTGTGAAGTAGGAGTGAATATTTACAAAGGAATACTAAGGACCAAGAGAACTAGGGAAGATGGATTATACATGGCTAGGACAGCTGACCAAGCTGTAAGAACATCAGTTTCCTTCCTGGCAGATCGAAGTTGAAGAGCAGCCCAGAGGTCACAAGAAGTGGAGCAGACAGGAGGTGTAAGAAGCATCCTGGCAGCAGAGAGAAGGATGCGTGCTCGTAGTCCATATGAAGAAAGAAGAATTTAAATCCTTTGTGCTTCCAAAACTACAATCAGACAAGCAGAGGGATGGGAATGCAGAGGCGCCTCTTTCCTATTAATTGTAGCAATCTGCTACTCCTGACTGCTAGGAAGATCAGTTGGGGAATGACATTAATGGGAGGAAAATGAGGCTTCTGATGCTGTGTAAGAACAAGAAAGTCACTGTTTATTAATTACAAAAATAATATTTTCTGTCAGACCTACTGCTGTGAGTCGTGATGGCTTCCCCTGCAGCCATCACTGCTAAAGTAAAAACAGTGACAGAGATGCCTGCAATGTAATGCCCATCTCAACTAATGGGTCAACTTTATTCTGCCTGTGAATATCACATTTTTGGGGAAACTGTAAGAAAATAGCTTCTGGTATTGGATGGACAGAAATCTACAAGCATGTGAACCACAGCAGCGGTCAGATCTCCATTAGCTTTAAAACCATTGCTTAAAGTTCACTGCATCCCCTCTCTCTTTGGGTGGGGAAATAACTGGCAAAGGGGCTTTGTGAATCGTTATTGCAAAGCCTGAAAGAAGGTCGTGATCAGAACAGCAAAGTGGTGCTGAAAATTGTTTAGCTGCCTGAATTATATGCAGCAAGAAAACATGCATTATAACTACAGATCAAAAGAAAGTTTGTTTTTAAAAAGTGATCTTGATGCAGGCTCAGTTCACGAAGGATGCTCTTTCCCACTTGCAACCAGTCTGATGTGTGAAATCATCATTAAATGTAGAAAGCTTTCTGCTAACTTGGTTCAGATAGGAAGACCATTTTTATTTTAAAAGCAGTCTAATTTTTTTCTTTGAATTTCGTGATGGGCACGGTAGATAGCAGCTAGGCATCAACAGTTTCTATTTAATTTGCTGGTACAATCAAACAGCTAAACACTCTTACAATTGACTGTGCCCACAATTTTGTGCTTGACTGCAGGTGCAAAATCGTGGATGCAGAATTAGAACATGACTTGATGATCATTTAAAAATTTGGTCAGTTACTGTTTGAAAGGTTTTCACTTCTCTCTCTGGTATAGAATATTGTATTTTGTTTTCTTGCAGAATCAGAGTTGTTCACTCAAATTCACTCTCAGGAACAATCTACCTGCAAACAGCTGACATGTTTATACTCCAACACCAAACAGCAGATACAAAGTTAGATTACTTTAAACTATTTTTTACAGCTTTTTATAGATATCTACCTTTCCTAAGGCTAGCAAATCAGCTGATTGCCCCACTTATGTCAGAGGAGCTTGGTGGGTGGGTTTTTAAGTACTTGTATTTTTTCTTTAATACATTACATGTGTAATATGAAAAGAAATCTAATAGAGGAAGTACTCATAAAGTAATCCTAATAAACTAAACTTACCTATCTGTGGTAATTAGTAATTGTGAATATGGATATTCTGTGAATGAGAGGTTATATTTTCTGTTTGACAAAATACCTGTGTTATGCTCTTAACAAATCATTTTAGTGATAGTATTAAATATAATATCTAAAACTGTACTTGGTTCAGTAGCACTAGTATTACATACAGGCCATTGACTTGTGTGCAGTATTAAGCCCTTCTTCCAAGAAAGTATGCAGAAGTAACTTATTTGTATTTGGCCAAATTCAGCAACTCATGTTCTGGCCAAACAAATCAGTGATTGCTTTCTAATAATAAGCTCTGCAGTTTTACTGTAGATGCATGTCGAATTATACTGGACTTCTTAATCTACAGTTACTCAGATTATTTATACAGCTAATTATTTCTGGATAGCGGTGCACAGGATTTCCATGCTAGCCTAGGAACTAAGATTCAGTCTATATTTTTGAAAACTATAAAAATGTAAAATATATTTTTTTCAGCATAGGAAAACATTATTTTTATTTTACTACTGAAATATGCTAAGATCATACAGCAGGATGAGGGTTTTGACTGGTCTGAGTTTCTGTTCATTCTTATGCCGTTCATAGCCCTTCCTTGATGCTAAGAGGCATTACTTGCTTGCATTGATGAAAGATAGACCGGAGATAGTTGACACACTTAATGCCTCTGCGTCCTACTGAAGTATTGCAGTGCACATGGGGTGATGTATGGCAGCATTTACTCCGAGAAGGCATAAGATTCAGCTGACAAATCAGAGAGGAAAGATGGAGTTTGTATGTTTGGTTTGCATCTAATTTCTTTGCATCTCTTTCTAATATTATATCTCTAAATTTGAGGAGTTTTTTTGTATAGTAAAGGGGGCAAAGCACTTCACGGCCTCTGCTGCCACTCTTCCCATGCCTATATTCATGGGGCTCAGGACAGCCTACCCAAGGCAAACCTAAAGCTGTTGTTGTAAGGAGTCTCAGAAATGGGAAGAGTGAAATCTTTAAGGTTTTCTGTTTTCCTCAAGACCAATGAAACTCACTGCTTGCAGGAGCCCTGTGCTGATGCACTGGGCAAGAGGCAGCAGGCTTTGCAACTGCCCTTATTTATCACCCAAGAAATCATTTTGACTTCCCTTGCAGCCTTCTGGGGTTTAGCTCTTAGGAGATACCAGTATTTCCCTCCCAAAGTCCATCTATCACTGTTTACTCGGTTATGAATAAGAGGTGACATTTTGGCCCTGCAAAAGTAGACGGCCACATCTATGTAACTTCTTTAGGACCAGGACCTCCTTCCACATGCCAAGGCAACTGCTAACGAACTAATCTGTGTGTCTGCCTGTTTGTGGTATTCAGTGGCTCCAGTATTTTTCCTATTACTCTGATTTTCTGCAGATGCCCTTCTGAAAGTAGCCAGTGAGATGGCCCTGGAGCTCCAGTGAAACTCTTGGGAGCCACCATGGCTCTTCCTCTGTCATGCTCCTATATTTTCATTCATTTTTCCCTCTGTCCTCTTGTTGTCTCTACCAAGTCTGCTGAAGTTTTTGGTGGGCGATGCAATATCTCCTTTGGAAACTACCCCCTCCACTTAAATTCCTCTGCTGCTTTTTAGCTCGCGGGGTGGTTTTCTCTTACTTCTTTTCCTCCTATCTGTTTCTTTTTCCTTAGTTATCACGGCATGCCCACTACTCTTTTCCCCAATTCCTTTTCCCATGCTCTCTTCCATATCCCCCTCCTTGCTCTTTTTTTAATTCTTCCTTGAGTTATTTTCCTGGGCACTCCTCAAGCACTTGCCAGTTTTAGCAGCCTGTGATTTCGCATGGAAAATCTGTCGCCAGAACCCCTCCTCCAGAGCACTAATGGCCATCCAGCAAGCCTGCCCTGCCCTCCGTCATCTAATTTCAGGCTCTGAGGGGGCAGACGAAGCAGATGGTTGGCACAGGCAGGGATGATTCACCGCCTGAAACCCTGGTGCGACGCTCCTGCGACGGGGGAGCGCGGAGGACGCCTGGCATTTGACAGAGCCATGCGAAACCTGCGGGATCCAGACAAAGTTGGGCCTAATCGCCTGGCTGTTATTTTCCAGATGTCCTGATCATAGGATTATAGTTGTAAAGATTGTATTGACAATATAGCATTTCCCAACATTTGCAGCATGACGGTTCTGTCACAGGATGTTTGGGTCAGATTGATGCTGTGCATTGCTCCTATGCTCCTATTTATTTCAGCTTTTTCTTTTTCCTTTGAGTTGATTCATTCATATACTTTCCACTTCCTGAAGGCTGTACATTTTCATCTATGTGATCAATTAGTCTGAGCACTTACTTTCAGGTTGAAAACTTGGGCTAAAAGGACAACCTCTTAAACATAAAAATAAAGAGGAAATGGAGAAATAAGGATGGAAAATTGCAGAGAGTCAGCCTTGTGGTATGTATCTCATGAAGTTGCCTAGATCACTGTGGCCATGACATTACGTGCGTATATAGATGGTAAGATACCAATGCATTTACGGCAAGTGTAAAACACTGTAGATTATTTGGATTGGGGTCACAATTTTCAAAAGAGTGTGAATGTCCATGGCATCTAAATCTCACTGACTTTTTGTAGGAGCCTGCAGCACTCAGTTCCTTGCCTTTTTCAGTTTGGACGTGATTCCTCCTTCACTTCAGCCTTCAATTTAAGAAGAGCAGTAGCTTCCACATGAACTTCCAAATGGGTGAAGCACCGTGGTGGTAGCATCTTCAACCATTAGACTGCTAACTACAGGAGTTGAGAAAATAGAGAACTAGAACAAGTAGATGAATTTTAGATAAGTAATATTTGGGATGCTCTTGAGGAAATTCCTAATCCTTGCACATTCGAGATGACAATTAAAATGTACTATGAGTTTAATCATTAGGCTTAGTGAGTGAAGTTGCTTATGATTTATTTGTCTTGCTAATAAATTTCAGGGATAGCTTTCTGAATGTTCTTAGCCTTTTTCTGCTCATACTGTTCTGAGCTTGTCTGCAAATATAGCTACTTATTTAGCTTTCAAAGCAGTACCTGAGGTATTTTTAAAACGTTAATGCAGTTATTGTTTAGCACTCTTGAAAATCAGGCCTTAGTATGATAAAGTGAATGATGAAACATGATGCTGAAGGAGAACAGCAAAGGCAGAAGTTGGTTCACAGAGCTTCTGGAGGAGTTGTCAATTACTCATTTGGAATTTGTGAGTGAAGGTAAACCAGTGGATGAAATGGCTTATCTGTGATATTAAATGCTAACTTTCCTGAACTTGAAGAATTGACTAAAAGTCTAGATTGGGTTCCTATTTTCTCAACTCAGACTGCTTCTATTATTTCAGATCTAGAGATCTTCAAACATGAGAAAGAAATTTCCTGAGGGATTCAGGTGTTTCAGTCCCCTTGAGACAGAGAACAAGTCAGGAAACATAATGAGCTGGAAAGCGTTTTAAAGAAAAGCTGAGACTAGGGGACAGACTGAGAGCATCTCCAAGTGGTGAATGACAACAACATGGGGAAGAGCTTAGATAAACTTGGGTGTTAAACTCTTGTGAAGTGAAGATATATCAGAACCTTCCTTGTTGACGTGGACCTTCAGGACCTTTTCTTTCATATGAGAGAAAGCATTAGTCAGGAGAAATCTGGAAGAGAGGACCTGCCTATGAAAATAACCATGAAGGCTGAGCACTCATTACAGTCCATGAGAATGATAGGTGCCCACTACATTTTAAAACTGACTTAGTTTTACTTCAGTGCTTAAATATGTAACTAAGATTGAGTCCATGTTGTCAATTTAGAAAAAGCTGGCCTTTGCAACTTACTGGAGAGTTATGAAAATGTGTGAAAATGGCTTTTACCCAACAACAAACCGAGAAGAAATTTAGTCACCCTGACATAGCTAGAATGATAGATTTAAAATATATACATAAATATATATGTACTGAAGCTACCAAAATATAAATTTTAGGGGGTTTTAATCTGTTTTTCAGCTGACAAGCTGGCTGATCTTGCTGTAGCAGTAGAAAGCTAGTGGATATAGTCAGTGGAGCTTTCCCCCCTGCATGGACTCTTCTGTCTGGATCTCTAGTGAGATCTAGACAGTGCCAATGTGAAGTATCCAGGGCAAGGACAGGCACCAAAGCTTGAACATCTTCATCTGGAACTAGCTTCCAGCCTGCCTGGCTCCATCCTCAACATCTTCAGTTCTGAGTAAAATCCTGGTCCCTTGGCAGCAGCAGGAATTCGTGTCTGCAGGTCCACAAATACAAGCTCCAGCCAGGGACCAACTTCAGCACCATTTAGGAAACTGCTTCTTTTTATTTAATTCTTTTTGGCTTTTAAAAATCTTTTGGAATGAAAATAGTTGAAGTTCTAAAAATGCTGCCCCCCCCCCCCCAAATTCCTCATTATTATAGTGTAATTGATGGGAAACACGGAGATGTCAAAAGGAAAATATTGACTTTCATTCATTTAAGTTTTATTTATGTGATACCAGTCCAAAATCACTAAAATGTTGCTTAAATATACACATATATATGTGTATGTGTGTGTGCTCACACATATGTAAACTTGTGTATGGGCTTCTTGGTCTCCTATAAAGGAGCAAGTTCCCTGTTCAGGGAGAAGCTATAGGTGTACGTGTGCTTGTTGTTTCTTGCCAAACTAAAACTTTGAAGGCCAGCTAGGACTTCCTAAGGAATGTAACTTTGTGATTTTATCTCACATTGGATTCTGGGCCCTCTCCTGTCTGATGCTACTGGATATGGGCAGTGAGAGGAGGTTTTTCTATTTCCTTGCCTGTTTGAATGTAATTGTACTTGTACTGTGTTACTGCAAAACCATAGGAAAGGAAGATGAACTAGGTGAGAGAATAATACAATTGCATCTGGCAACAATTAGTTGAGATTTTATGAGAGCCTGTTTTATGCTCTATGAGTTATTCGTTTTTTTTACTGCTTTCCAGGATATTTCTTGTGACTTCACTTTCCTGACTATTAGGGAATAGGTACATTTGCCATTAGAGGCAATGTTAATGGGAGTTTGATTGCAATTCAAGCCTTTGAAGACACTGTTAGGGAATTACATATTTATTTCATAACTTAAAAATGTTTCCAATTTTTACTAGGAATTTTGTGTATATAAAGAATTTTGTGTATTCTGGGAGAATATACCCTTTCAATAGATTTTAATTTAAGAGAAGCTTTAGGATGGTGTATTGGTCACAAAGTGAGAGGACTGGAAGTACCTGTACCATGACTCCTACATCCCGCTCAGTAAGGATACCTCTGGAGGTAGCTGGCTCATGCTGAATCCTCCTTTCCTGAAACCATATATTTTATCAATAGGTTGTGAGAAAGTATCCTATATGAGAGTTGACAAATATGATGATACTGGTCTTGGTCATCATAAAACTGCCATTTTTGATGCAGCTCCCCAAAGGATGGGCAGCAAGGAGGTTTTAGGAAAAGATGCAGAATTAGGAGTAGTAGTTCAAGCAGCCCAATTAATCATGATTCAGTTGAACATCCTTTGTCAAAGAGCAAAATAAATCCAATGTGGTTTAGAGAATATTGTATTTCAGTAGAAACTCATCTTTCTTCCACAGTTATTCCATATCATTTTTGTCTTTAGGAATTTATACAAATCACTTCTAACTAAGAAAAAGGGGCTTAATTTTTCTTTTATGATTGTAGCATGTATCAAGCAATTTCAGAAAAACTATAAAAGTGAAAGAAAAAACAGAACACGAACTATCCATAGTAAAAGTGATGAACAGCCTAGAAGGTATGTGATTTAGGTTAGGAATCTTTATGATAATATAGCAGTGCTTTATATTTGCTTTCTGTATCCCAATTAATTTCAGACTGCATTGCAGACTGAATACAGCTTGTTCATTTGTTAACCAAAATACACACGCAATAAGATGAGCTCAAACTGTGTTATTTCTGTCTTTAAATACTTCATACATTTTGATTTTAAGTACCCTTTTGGATATGCCAGTTCCATTCCCTGTGGAAATGCCAAGGTAGGATAAATGGGCTTTTGCCTCAATGTGTTCCACGATGCTGCAAGTGTTACTGGCATGTAGTGCCTCCCCCAAAAATGCTATTTGCTAAATTGTGGGTTAACTGTACAAAAGTCAAACTAAGTAATTGGGAAAGCATCTATTGCAGGGCAGGATGATATCTGTTTGCTTGTCCCGTGTTCTGTGTTTCCCAGTTTGCCAGGGCAGTCACTGCCATGCCTGCCTGAAGGGAGTTTTATTTGCAGAACTGCAGGGTAAAGCGGGAGAGGAGTGAGCGTTGCAAGGAAACGGGAAGCCTTTCAAAGCAGGGATGCAAATTGGTTTGCAGCTTTCTTCTGGATTTGGTGAATTACCCAAGTGAGGCCAAATCGTGTTCCTAAAGACAGTCCCCTGGCATCCTTCAATAAACAGATTTTGCCCTGTGTATGAAATGTTTAGCTCAGTGCTGTATGAAGTAAAGGTCATCTGAACATAGATGTTGCAATAAAGGGCTGCCTGAAAGTGCTTCCACTGAGCGTGAATAGCTGCAATATTACTTTGAAAACTCTGTGCTAATTGATTAAACTCCCAACAAACTGATTTTAATTAGCCATACTAGGTTAACTTTATTCTTCCTTTTTTATGATTCCCAAGTTTATTAATGGTGTATGTATAGTCCCAGTTATTTATTGCAGAAATATTAAAGATAGTAGAAATATGAATGTTATAGAAACTCTGCCTTTTTTATATATGTTCTTTGCTAAACTGCAACTATTCTTGGACAGTAAGTAAAAGAATGCTTTTTCATTGGTGCTGTTCCTTGCACATATTTGCCCTCAAACTGCCCCTAAATCCAGTATCCTTCTCATGTCCTTCAGCTAACAGTCACTGTATGTATCAAAGGCACATGCAGTCCTCCTGCACTTTTCATTTTAAGGATACTTATAACATTTCTGGAGGGTTAAGAGCACCCTCAGGTATTCATGCAGCATATATATTTTAAGTAGGGTTAAGCTGCCTAGTAATGAATTATCCACCACAGTGGTGATTACCCAGAATATTTAATATCCGTTCATATCTTGTTGTGAAGCGAAGGCTGTGTGCTTTAGACCTATCTGCAACAGCTCTTTTTATTTCCATTCCATGATAGTGAAAATAACTAGACAAATAGCAATTTTTGACTCAGTGCATACATAGTGGTGGTTTTGTAGCTGTCAAAGAGGTGAGAAGTTAATATTTGCTTTCTGCAATTTTACCCCATTTTTCCATGATGACACTCATTGTCATGACTCACGTGGAAGTGGGGTCTAATCTTACAATACAATGTCTAGGGAAACAAGTTGAACAGTATGAATATCAAGCTACTGATCTGATTCCTGTTCCTCCACTTTGCATGTGGAGGACTCCCAGCTGACTTAAGAAGTTATCCATTGCAAATTATGTACTACTTTTTTGAAGAAGGCAGACATTACTCATCATTGAAACTAGATTTCAATGCCTGCTCTGAAGATACTGAAATGCTTTAAAAGCATTTTCAATGTGTGACATGTGAACATAATAACCTCCGTGCCTCTTCTCCCTGCTCTACTTTCAGACACGTTCCCTATCCCTATGATAGGCGAGTGGGCAATTGGTTTCATGAGAGCTGGGCCAAGAAAATATTTTGATTAACTGGAATAGCCCAGTTTATTTAGGTGTTGCAAATTTTGGCCAAAGGCTGCCAAATGTCTTTAAATGAGATGCTGTAATAGGTGATGATTGTGCAACATGGACTTGGAGCCCAGGCTGAGAACATTAAATTTATTACAGTACCCTTCGAGCTTCGATCTCAGTTGCCAAATAGGCTAATCTACTAATTCACTATGCTCCTAGCTGCTCTCGGAACAAAACCCACTTTGAAGCATTTTCCATTTGCAATTGTAATCAAAGGACAAGCAGTGATACAAGAAATGAAGCAATGTGGGTGAAGTAGAACAAAATCATTTAGTGGGCTACTGGAGGAACAATTTAAAATGCTTCCATGTGCCAAAAATAAAAGAAAGAAGGCCCAAATTCCTCTGACTTGAACAGCGTATCAGAAAATGAATGAAATCATAAAGTATTGGCTAGAAATCTAAGGCTTTATATATTTATTTTTAGGGTTTAAAGCGCCTGCAAACTTGGCAAGCAAATGCCAGCACTGGAAGCATGGGCTGCTGTTGCACACATGGTTAGTGTGATAGCCCCTTGGTTTAGTGAGCTGAGTTTGGGTGTTACAGGGAACAAATTGAGATGAAAAGAGTATTAACAGGGTTAAAGACAGCTGTTTGGAGACACAAAGGTATTCTTGAGTAGAAGGGTTTGAGGAAGAGCTCTCTGGTCACCAGCACTGGAGTCACTCAGGGATAACTAGAGCATGTTCTGTGTGTGTGTGTGTGGGGGGGGGTGTTTGCCTCTCTCCTCAATCAAGTCTACAAAGTGGATACTTCCAAAACTAGCTTCTTCTTTTTCATTACATTTTTTTTGTGCTGCAAATATCATACAGAACCCTCCAGCTGTGTTCCCCAGGCTCAATTAGTGCTTTCAGTTCATATTAGGCTAGAGGATGCATCCAGCCCTCCGGAGCCCTGTGCAGCCCCCAGCCGAGGTCTTCCCACCAGCGAGACCTTGCTCCTGGCAGGTCTCTCCCATGTCCCGAGCCACCAGGCATGGCTAGAGGCTCCTTTTGCTCTTAATCGCCACTGATTGTACTCAGTTACAGACTGTTTTTATATACCATGAGCACTACCTGATGTCCTGCAGTTTGTAGGGGCTGCCAAAACGTTCTGGCAAGCCTGCTCCTGTTGGAGAAAGGGCAGGTGGGAGGCGAGGGCAGTGCTGGGACACTCTCAAGAACAGGGCAAACCACCCCAATACAGTTGGTGGTGAATTCAGACATGTTCTGTAAGAGCAAGTAAGCTATGGGATAGCTTACTTCTGTATGTAATACTATGCATTTCTTCTTTAGACTTTCAAAGAGTTCTTCTGTTTCTCTCTTTGGTAACTATTATTGGTTCTTTTTCACTAGTGAACATTCAGCCTATTCCCTTCCTGCTGTAGGACTTTGAAGCTGTGTTTCCCTAGTACCAGGACTAGGGACCAGGACTTACCTATGTGGCTCTTACTGTGGTGAGATGAGGAAGGGACTTTCTGAGTGTGTGTTTGTCTTCTCTAGACTAATTTAAAGCTACAGAAGTTCAGTAAACTATGGTTACTTAGAGCAGGCTTAAGGCTGCTCTAAGTTTTGTAACTGATCCTAATTATAAGTCATGATCTGAAAAAACATCATTAATTTCCCCCCTTCCCCTTTCGTTTTTCTGTGCCCAGCACATGGTGTCTGCTTCAAAGTGTGGTAATAAATATATATGGCTATTTGAAACAACTAGATGAATGTCTAACTACTCAGGAGCTTTTCTTATCTGCACAGGTATAAAACCCCTTGTAAGCAGCTTTTAATGATTATTTAGAGTTAATGGCCCTCAGCTATTCTTTGAGCCATCACCTCTTCCCAGATGGTTATTAATCCTCAGGAGATGCCCTGTACATTCCTTGTAACTACTAACATAAAGATATTATTTTGTAGCTTTTAAAATGTAGTGGCAGTCTTTCTTAATCATGCACTTATGTACAGCAGGGCAAAAACTCTGCCTGCATGTGCCCGTGCAACCCTCTGACTACCAGACTGGAACGGAGGCTTGCAAGGCTGGACAGTTTTTTTAAAAAATATGTATACATAATATTGCATACATAATAGATGGGAATGGTTCCAAAACAATCTATTGCATAATTACCTAATTAATATAATCTGTAATAATTAAAAATCCTTCGGAGAATTTGTGAAAACATTTTACTATGCATGTGTTGTAGATAATTTTTAGACTCAATGTCTCAGCTGTTTGCTTTTTTTTTGTTCTTTTTAATTTGCTCTTTCAAATTGCCAACGGTCTTATTGCTGCCTTATGGCCCAGTCACTTAACAAATTTCATTTCTCAAATGGAAAAGACAAAAATTTCTCCCCCAGAAATGCAGTTCATAGGCAAGGGCAACACTTTCTTTCACTGGCAAAAACACAGAAGGTAGGTTTACCTAAGTGTATAAGAGTTTTTCCAACTCTTGAAAATCTTTGATAAAGAAAATTAAAAATTGCACAGTTAAAATGGTGTGGTCTAGACTTTAGAATAAAAAAAAAATCAAAAACAAATCAAAAGATTGAAAAGTGATTTTGAGGAAGCATTATATTACTGTACTTCTGTCCTTCAGCGCAAAATGCTGCCATGCCTGTAAGATTGCCTTTCCTTTTTTGATGCTCAAATGATGGGCAACTGATTGCAACTAAAAGACAATAGTGACATCTTCACTGCCCTGGGCAGCTCCCCTTCAGCCACAAGTAGAAACCTTTTCCACATTTTTTTACTGTCTGATAACTAAAAGAAAAGTCTTTCAATTAGATGAATCTGATAGAAAAATACTATGCTTTCTAACAACTTAATGTCAACAAAAATAATATTTATATTAAATAATCGTTATTATTAATATTAGTTTTATTAATATATTAATAACAATAATAGTTAAAATTGGAGCACCACGAGTTCTATAGCTTTGCCTTTGCTCTTACTAACTGACTAGAAGCTCAAAAGTGAGACAACAAACTCCAGGAACAAGACTCAGGTCACTTCAAAAGACCCTGGCTCCTTGTCTGTGAGAGAAATTGTCTTTGAATAAATAATTAAAAATAGTAGACAGCTTTAAGTGTGTGGTCAATGCAGGAGATGCTCAATGAATAATTATTAGAAAATAAAGGAATTTTTTGCTTTATCTAAATGTGGAATTGCATCAAATTGATTCTTAATTGCGAAATCCATTTTTCACCTCGGAAGAGCCACTTTATAGTTTTGTCAGCATAGTTTGTTATTTAAGCTTGCAGTAGAACCGGTGCTAGAAAGACTCTGTAGTACCCAAAACTAAAATATATATCTTGTTAATACTTCTTTTTCCCTTTACAAGGAACTTTAATTCCTCTACCAGTGAAACAAACTGCACAACAGGGCCATGCAGGCTTATTGATCCTCATACACCTGGTAAAAAACCTCCACGTCACAAACAACTGGTTCACACACATCCATCCTGATCAGCGAAGCCAGTCGCACTGTGCTGGTGCATAAAGTGGCTTTTCCAACTGGATAGCACCTGTAATTCAGAAGCATCACTTGATTTATTAGGTGGTTTTTTTCTTTTTTTCCTAGTTTGTTTTTCAATAACAAAATTTTCCTGTCACCCTATAGTAAAGAGCGTAAATATCATACCCTAACTCAAAGAGGGAGTGGAGATGAGCCCAACTGTATGCTGTTGGTTCTCCAGACCAGGGCTTTCCAGGTCCCCTGGCCGCCTCTTCTTTGCACAGTTGTTTGGCCACAGTTGTTAAGTAACTGTGTTACTGTTAGGTAACTTCTTGTTTTTCATAACTGAGGCCTCTAAAAAACTTCTTTCTTTTTAATCTCTGTTTCACAATCACCATGAATCATATGATCAGTCTAAGGATATACATTTTGCAAATCAAACCAGATTATTATTAGGCCTGGCTATTTCAGCATGAACAAGAAAGAAATAAAAATACTCAGTGTCTATTGTACTGACCACTTGCAGTTCCTTCCTGAAGCTTCCCAAATATACCCCAAGAGAGGTAACAACTACATGAAATATATATAGAAGGGTTCATATCTTGGGTAGTTGTAAACTGGAATATGGCTTTTGATCCAGAAAATAAAAAACATATTCAAGGCTTAAATGAGAAGGAACTCGGACATTTCCGTGATTATGGTTTTTTTTTCTCACTGGCAGGAGGTTTCTTGGCAGAAATGGTGCCAGCAGATTAGCATTTCCAGTCCTTTAGTATACATTCCTGGAAGTATTCTTTTCCAGAGAGAGCGCTTGAGCACTTCTGGGAATGACGGCAGCATGCTTGGGATCGCTCCAAGTGTCTGGCATGAGGTGTGTTGAGCAGCGCTCGGCAGCGGCTGTGGGGCACCTGTGCTCCATTTGCGGCGCTACACCTTTGAAGTTTTGCCTTTTTGACTATTTAAGATGATGACGTGCCTGCCAGGCACTTCTTGGTAGGCTGCCATGACTCAGACAATAACCTACAACTTCTGGAGTCAGTGCTCAGGTGTCACGTATCGTTTTCACTAATTTTTTGATAGCAGTAATATGGAGATGACTAATGTTCTTCCTCTGTTTTTATTTTTCCTGCGTCTTTGCAAACAGCTATGCTAATTCAAAATGAGCAGCAATCGTTTAAATTATTTGTGGCCTCGTGGTGCAGTAGGATGCAGCACATCACTTGAAAAGCTGCAGTATGTTTTCTGACATCATCATGACATGATGTAAAACATCATGTGACAGGTTGTATTGCACAGGTGTCATTACACTTTGCATCAAAACTCTGAAAATACCTTTTGTCGGGTGGCTAATTGCTTTGTATTCCTCTCTGGTAGTCCCCAAGGCCAACACCTTGGTGAGATGAGGAGGGACAAATGAAGCCGGGCCCTACCCAGCCAGTCACCAACCTTAGGGTGACCCTACTTTGCTTTCCCGCTCTAGCTATGGTGGCAGTTGGCCATGGACAGGGTTCTTCCACTGCTTTGGCATTGGGCTGGCTGTTTTTGACTCTACAGAATTTTTGTAATGACTTTAAAGGCTTGAGGCCTTCTCCAGGCAAGAAAGTCTTCTGGTTCATCCCAGGTTTACCAGCTACAACTGCATTAATGTCCGTGAATAGAACCTGACCCCCCTTTTCTCTGAAGGACATGTTGCATCAACCAGAGGAAGGACATATATAATATACAAAGCTGTATATTGTATTTTACTCCCCCAAAAGGCCTATCCTTAGGCTACTAACTGTGTAAAGATTAAATACTTGCCCTGCTGTAAGCTTTGAAAGGATAAACTCCAGCATCCCTAGGTATGATTTATTAGCGTTTGAATAGAAATCATGCATATTTAAAACAAATCTAGGATATTACTGACTTCAACGGAAGCAACTAGAGTGCTCCATATGGATCAACCAAGCATTATGTTATTACTGAAAATTTACAATTATAGTCCATTTACACAGTTCTTTATTCTGTGATTATCCAAAGAAAACCCATGATAACAATCAGTAAAGCAGACATTTGAACTTTTTTTAAACAACCAAACATGAGAAATAAGATAAGGTATTGGAGGATGTTACAGGTGTTAGGAAAATTGGTCAAAAACCTACAATCAACGTACAAGTGACTCATCTTGTTACCAGCTCTTTTTCACTGTGTGAAAGCATTTTAGTGGTACCTTTCGATAAGACAGGGATACCTCTTAGGCAGTTACTCCACTGCGATCACCTTCAGTTTCTTCCTTAACTGTGAAAACCGACATATTTAATTATTTGGGCTAGTCCAGCATGGAGCTTCCTGGAAATCACTGGTTGAGACTTGAAAACTTTGAAGCTTGAAGCAGAACTTTCTGCTTCTGGATAGAGCACATCTCTTAAAACAAACAAACAAAAAATTTTTCCTGTGTTTTTGCTTGGTTTTCCTCCTCTCATCCTCACTCTGTATACATAGCATGCATTGTGTGGAAACACTTCTAGTTTGTCTTTTCCTTCTCCCATAGAAGGTGTGATGAAGCAGAAACTTAAGGAGAAAATGAAGTCATGAAACCTCTGCAAACTGCATGTAAAAATAAATGATCAAGACTGAAGTGAGGTGTGAAGTAGGTATGTTTTAAGTGGCTCTAGAATACAGATTCCCAGTAAATTTGTTGCAGATGACATGATTCATATAGTTTTATTGCATACAAAAGTTTATTTTGCAAATTATAGGTGCTTTGATACCACTGTAGTGGGTGCTTAAGGAATCCTTAAGACATTAAATAGATGTAAGGATGTAAACCAGGCACTGACTACTGATGCCAGAGGCATACTCTGAGGGTTTTATGTTGGTCAGGACTAGGTTATGTGCTCTGTTTTAGAAGGAGATATTTATTACAAGAAAGTCTTCCTGATAATTTTTTAATGGTGTGCAATGGTGCATTATTTAATTAAATGCCACAGAAGCTGGACAAGGAAAAGTTCAGCAGGGCAACTGCACTTGAAATGCTTTATAATTTGTTCCTCAACTATTAGTTAGGCAGATGTACTGAGTATATTGGGTTTCCTAAATAAAGAAGCACGGCCTCTGAATGCATGAGGAAATACGATTTCAGGCAGACTACACTGCTGAAGCAACCGGACACATATCTCCACCAAGGTCCCCTGTTCCCCCCTAAGATATATGCAAAGGCTAAGAGAAAGGTCACCCTTAAGGAGAAATGAGCTAAGCCTACAGTAAGTGACATGATGTTCAGCGCGGGGATATCAGAATTGCTGGAGGAAGGAAGGGAGAGGCAAAAAGAGCAATGCCAAAAATCGTTACAGCAGCAACGACCAGAGGGTATTGGACGAGATGGAGCCAGTTGTCTACCCATGGACCACAGCACCACGTGTCCACTGCACTTAGGGTTTGGATCTGGCAGTATCAGTTCAAATATTGCTGTTTAACCTCCGAGCGTTATGTTCAGTGAAGGGTGCCTTCTGCGTTTCTTAGGGGGAACTTCACTAAGAGAGAGAAAAAGTCACCAATCTGCTGCTTCTCCTAGAAAAAAGCAAACAGAACGTGGATGAGAGAAGAAGACCAAACTGAAGGCCCAGTATGCTGAAAGATACTGTCGGCTTGCATGTTCATTGAAAAGTCAGCAAGAAATAACCACAGATCTGTAGCTAAGCTCAGAGAGGATAATTTGAGTTTAGACAGGCAGGAATTATATGAACATCTGACAAACAAACTGAACAAATGTTTGCATTTAAATTAGGAGCTAAGCAAAGGATCACTACAGTTAACTGGGTCATCCTTAGCTTATGGCTTGGGCAGGGTGATGTCCAGCATGCTACATGATAAACTTCCATGAGCTAGGTTTAATTTAAGACACTGTTCTCTGTGAAAATGAAAGCTTTACTTGCAACACTTAGAGGGAAGCATTTTTCATATGTGTTCATTCATATGTGTCTAATTTCATTCCAGTTAAATTTGCTGGGAATTTAACCACAGCCATCAGTTGGAGCTGAGCTAGGCCAGTGCTGATCACTTTAAATTGTCTGATCAAAATGCCTTTGATGCCTTGATTAAAAACATTAAGAGAATTAATACCTCCCAGAATCTTAAAGAGAGAGGAACGGATGGAGACAGAAGCAGTAACAAAAGCAGGAATGTAATGTCAGAAGACCAGGAGTGCTTGGATAAGAATCCTGATGCAGAAATCTCAGGGAAGTTGCACACCTCCAACTCATAAAAACCACTTATATAGCAAAAATATTTGTTTGTTTTGTTTTGACATTGCAGCCTTTTTTTTACATGTGAATCTACACACTGAAGCCAGTGCCCTCTATAGAAACACACCTCCATGAAGGCTCCTGTTCTTTCCTTCTTCTCAGTGATCCAGTATTCCTCCACCTCTGCCTTGGGCTCTTTTCCTCCACCTTGAGTTACCTCTGGGACATTCCCACCCACCAGAAGATCTTGTCCACGTACCCAGTGAAGAGTTTCATTCTTAAAAGTCAAACCATTTAAGGGTTGCATATCAAAAACAGGGAAGCAGTACAGAGAATAATGCAAAGAATAGAAAACAGGATTTTTATCGTCAGCATTTTTAAGCAGTGGCAGAAGTTTTGCTGAACCACTGAAAGGAACTAGCACACGAGCAAGAGGAAGATAGGCAGAAAAAAGCATTACAGTAATCAAATCTGATTGTAATAAAAACATTAAAAAGGATTTCTGTGCCAGTTAAACATGAAAATACCTTTCTTTCTGGAAACGTTTAGATGGGGAAATACTGAAAGTGCCAGTAGTGTGCTGAAATGTGGAGTGTCTACTGCCAAAAGTGGTCCCAGATTTGCTAAAATCTCCCATTGCCAAGATAGCTGTCAGGGCAACAGAAATAAGTAAGTCATCTTGCCCCTTGCTGCACTGTATTTCTATGTTCTGCCAACCAACAATCATCCATCCCTGTCTGGATTCAGTCAAGGCCTAATAAAAGTTTTCCAAACCAAAACTTCAAAACATTTGAAAAAGAGAAGATTGCCTTACCAGAATTTGATGGAAAAATTATAAATGATAGTTTGTTTATTCAGCAATGAAAACATCCTCCCTCATGGTGCCACAGTAGGAAATGCAGTATCTAATTAGCACGGGTAGAGCTGGAATAAAAACTCTGCAGAAAAACACAAACAATTTCAGTGGGCTTGGAGGTAGGTTAAAGGAACAAACTGGAATCTTGGCGCCAGATAGGACAGAAACGGAGCAGTTAGATAGTCCAGCACAGGACATTAGACAGTCCAATAAAACTGCATGGTTCACAGAGCTGAAGGCAGCTGCAATCTCTAATAACATGAGTACAGTCAAAGACCCTGCAACAGAGTTAATAAGCAGATCATTACAGGCTCTGACCAAGGCAGTCTCCATACTGACCTAATCGAAATCCAGAATGAAAATTATCGTAACGTGCATGATGAACCAATTAGCCTGGAGCTGGGTTGCTTCCACCTGCTCTAGTATCTCAATTTAGAATGGTAAATTAAAACCAAAAAGAGATGAGAGGACATGTCAGAAGAAGAAAATGTGGTTCTTTAGGAGATGGCATGGGTTTTAAAAGAAAACTGGGCTTCTCTGTCTGGCAGCAGCTCCTTGCTGTTAAAGCAGATCATTTTTATGGGTCTGCACACCCCGTTGGGATGGGATGGCCAGCTCTCAAACGAAATGTGATGTTAAGAGCAGGCCTAGGTTGGCTGTATGTTCACATGAAGGCTCTGCCCAATGACCCCTTCCATTCAGCCCCTTTCCCCTGCTGCCTCCTGCTGTGCTCTGGGCTGCCTTGCACTGCTAGGGTGCTGGTCAGCCCCATGGACCTGGCACCCGTGTCACCAGTGTCCCCACAGGAAGGCTGGGCACCTGATACAGGGGCTGGAGACGGACTGGGATGGCACTTCCCCTTGCAGGCAACTGCCAGGCGGTGGCTCTGCTCCCCAGTCTTTGCACAGCAGCCCTCCCAAGGATGCACCAGAGGAGGAACCTTTTCTTCCTCTCCCTGAGGGCATTGTCCACCTCCCTCCCCTTCCCCAGAGACTATCGCCATGATCCAAGTCTAGGAGAGGACGCACAGGAGCTTTGGCTGAGGTGAGACATGCAGTCAGGAGGGGTTTAAGCAGGAGGCCAAGTTCATCCTCCCCATTAGTGCCTCCCTCGGGCAAGGGAAGAGTTTGGATCCCACTCCCTGCTTGCTGGGACACCCACACATTTACACTGTGCATGTTTTGAATTAGAAAAAAAAGTAAAGGATGAGAATTAACTGGAAATAAGATTTCTGGCTTGCTCTCCTGACTCATGTTCCTGGTTGCACCTGGCAGGGGTTCAGCAGGAGGAGTGCAGCATGCTCTTTCTAAGCTTCAACAGCCCCTTAGCCCACGCATGGCCATGCTTTAGGGAATGAGAATGTGGCTACAGCGGGAATTGAACTGTACCCTTTCCTGGAAGGGTTCTACCAAGGGAGTTGCTATACACACTGGGCTGGACTTCAGCACTTGCACTAGCATTTAGGTCCTTAAATCTCCCCATGGATCCATCCACAAGTGCCAAGAAGCTGTGTACAAAAGAAGCAGGAGTACTGTGATGGATAGCTCAAGTAAATATGAGTAAAAGTCTTGTATGAACATGGACTTAGGAGACCATGACAGCCTACTGCAGAAAATACAAGCAGGGGGATGTGGCAAAAGTAAGACTTCAACATAAAATAGATAATCCTGCTTTTCTTTTTCTAGATCAAAGAAGCAGTCACAACGGAAAATAACACTACAGCCTGGGACTGGCCTAGGTCACTCAGGTACAAAACAGTCCTTCAGAGCATAAATTGTTCACTAAATGAAGTATCTCTTTGTCATTCTTTTTGTCTCAGACAGCAAGGAGAGATCTTTCTTCTCTTTTTCCCTGCCAGCATTGCTTGCTAGACCCCTTGACCATTTCTATAACCTGGAGTGGTAATTTTTGTTCCTAATATTTTATTTTCCTTTAGTTCTGATTCAGTATTTATTTGCTGAACTTCTTTGCTCAAACGTTTAATTATCTGTGTGAGCTGCATGAGTTCCTGTAGATCAGGATCTAGATCAGTGCTGTCCCTGCTCACCTGTGTGCGCTGGAGCTGTCCATGTGTCCAGGACAGATGGACAAAGTGGCAGAGCCCTTTATGTGCACGTAGCTGATGGTGGAAAAACGTGAATAAGCTCCTGGTGGACCCCACCTGGCTCAGATCTGCAATTTCATTGCATCATTTTAAGATTTTAGTAGGGACTGGGGAAGTGAGGAATGGTCAGAAACAAAGGTATCAGTGCTCAAAATCTCGTCCTTCGGCTGCCGTTTTGCGTTGGGCAGGCGCCTGCTCTCAAGTGTGCCCATGCCCATGCCCTCTCATGTCATGCAGCTCTGCTGACTCTTGTGCTTTAACTAGAATCTTGTGATTTCGCATATTTTTTCCCTTGTGGTTTTGGAGGAAAGTTAGAGATTAAGAACTCTAGGACACAACAAAAGCAAGGAGGAGAGTGCAGAGTGTGTTATTTCAAAAGACATCTTTGTGACTTGCAGAGCAAGATCGTGATTTGGGGTGATTTTTGGTGGGCACTCATGGGGCACTGTCATTGCCCCCAGGTGCTCAGGAGCTCCAGCCCCGCCAAACCCTGCGTTAAGCTGGGAAATGGGAAAGGTTTTAATTTAAAATTTGATTTAAGGGAGAGAGACTTTTTCATTAGCGTGGCAGTTACTCACTCAGTTGGGAGCTATTGGAAGAAATTAAAGTACATTTGGCAATCTATATGCTTCAAGCAGGAATGGGATCTATCTATCTATTCATCCACCTTTCTGTCTAATCACATAAATTCCATGGTATCCAACGCTGTGTTTTCCCTTTCCCTAACTGCAGCAAAACGCAACTGTGTGAAACCCTGCTGAAAGGGGAAAGTTATTTTTTAATATAACACATGTCAACCCATCCTTATTAAGTTTTTGTATTATTAATTCTTTTGCTGGTAATGTAGGACTGTTCTTATTGCAACTACAGTTCAAAAACAATACTGGACTGGAAACCTACTTTTTTTTTAATGATTTTGCAGGGAAACAACTAATAAGAAAGATAGGCAAAAAGGCAAAAAACAAGTAAGCAAAGCTAACCTTGACAAAAACAGAGGCAAGTGGCTTGAAGCAGAGCATGTGCTGTGTATGCAGCCCTGCTATTGATGTGCAGTTACCTCCTTTCTCATAGAGCTTAGCATAAAGTTTTATAAGTTGTTTTTTCCTTTTCCTTTTGTCAAAAAAAATTATGAAAGTGTCACTTTTCCTTTGCGGTTAATTCAGGAGAGATCCTCAATTCGAGCAGGGCACATTTTCATGCAAATACAGCAGCACAGTTTCCAGCCCCCTAATAGCTTCTTACAAATGATGTGCCATTACAACGAGGTTTATTTAAACAAATTTAATACATCTTTAATCAAGCTGGAGAGCATTTTCAAAGGTCACGCTCCAAATCAGGATCACTGTTCAGAGCTTATCAAAGTATTAGCTTAAGGGGGAGGGAGAATTATTTCTTGGACAAGTAATTTTAGGCAAATCTTTATTTACATTTTTATTCAGTTATTAAATTTTATTCCTTTCCCTCCTCCTCCTAGTCTCCATTTATGAACCTATAAGAAAGTCTGTAAATGGAGCCATAAGCATATCACAGCAGTTACTATTTCCAGGGGCTATTCCTTTGAATCTAGAGGGCCTATAAAAGCAAGGATGAAGTCAGATTTTTTTCTTTTTCCTTTCAAACACAAGCTATGGGGCACACATTTCGTACAACAGGCTTTCGCCCCAGGATCCGATATTAGGGTAAATATATGAGTAGATATATTTTAAATTAACAAAACAAGTTAAAAACGAATTCTAAACGTAATGGGTATTTAAAGGTGCTGGCGCGCGCCTGCTGCGAGCGGACAATTGCTCATGTAACTCTCATTAAAACTAATGGGCGCTGCACTAATGTTCGGGGGGGATCTACCCCAGTTCGGAGGTTCATTAGGCAGGATGCGTGAAGGAGGTCACAAACGCTTTAACTCCCGCGGTGCCGGGCCCTGCTGGAGGCTCCTAAAAATCCCTCCCTCCAAGGAAGTTTGAGGGAGCCTTCAAAGTTTGCAATTCGCGGAAATAAATAAAACGAGGCGTCTGAGTGCATAACTTTTTTAAGGCTCACCTTGCAGCTTTCATTTAGTAGTAGGGTTAAAGGGACTATATAAAATAGTAATCAATATATATACATATTTATTATAAATTATATATTATAAAAATGCTATATAAATAAATATCTGTTTACTTATTTATTTATATTTTTAAAATCACATTAAAAGTGATGACATTTGACCACCCCATGGAGGTCCATGAGAGAGCAGGGCCAAATTCTGGTGGTTAGTGTGAGCTACATGGTGAATACAACCATCCCTGGAGGAAGCAAACAAATCAGAGCAAAAACTGGATGAGCTTTGGATGTGGAACTGCACATTCACGTCCCCAAAAGCAGAAGCAGTGTAGGATTTCCCCTAACTTTGTTTTTCTCCTTTGAGAACTCTCATGTGGTTATTTGTCCTGTCTTGCCTGGTTACTCAAGCCCAATATTTATTTGTAGCTGGCACAGAAGCACTAAGCACAGGTGCAGGCCAATGCCAGCAAACAGAAACAAATTCAACAGGAAACCTGTCTGAAAGATGTTTCAACTGAGTCTTACATATATTATCCATTATTATCAGTGATTTTCTCCTTGCCTCGCCTCGCCTCTCCTTGCCGTCTCTTTTTTTTCTTTTCCTCCACCGTCCAAATGACACTTTTCCCTATTAGTTGTATCTTTTTGATTGTCTTTTAGTAATCACGCATGATTTTTATCAGTGATAGTTAGTACGTAATGGTCACGCTTTGCTCTTACATGCATAAGGATCTGATATTGTTTCCTTTCATTGCTTGGAAGACCCTTTTAAGAAGGATATGAAAGACCTTGCAAATTCTACGCATTTGTAGAGACTTGGTACCACCTGTCCCTAGCTATCTGTCCATCTAATTGTGCTTCTAAGCATCTTAAAGTTTATAAGAATTAAGATTCTTCTGCTTTTTGCACCCCTGGTACTTGAATTCGAACCATAAAATTTGCATTAGAAAAAAGAAAATGCAGTGATCAAAATGGGCCCCTCGTTTAGTGCCTATGAACTGAATCTCCAAGTGTTAAGCCTGAAAATATTTCTGGGAGCCTCTTCTTTTTTGGGGGGGCTGTGTGACAGCATTTAATATGAACTAACCAAGTTGCCCTGTGATGTTTTGCTTTGCTGCTGTTTCAGAGGAAAAATAACCAGAATGGGGTTGCTGACCCGGGAACCCCAGGATGGGAGGTAATTTTGGCTACGTGATGCCTTGACCTGCTGCTGATGCTGTCATGGGTGGCAATAACCCAACCAAGAGCTGGTTGTTGTGGACTGAAAAAAAAGGATTCTTCTAGCAAAGTGGCTGCTGGTATCGTAAAAAAAGTACAGAAGCTGGAAATGTTGGATTTCAAGGAACGCGAATGGATTTCTAAGTGCTAACCTGAATGCACCATGCAATGCATGGAATAAAGCGATGTTTAAACAGAAAGAAAGAAACCAGAGCTAGATATTCTAGATGTGAATGTAGCAGTGTGGGGTTGGAGCAAGGTCCTAAGCATATGCGTATCCAGAAGTAATGTTGACCTGCTGAAAAGAGGGAAAAACACTTCTGGAATACAATATTGATCTGTAGCATTTTTTTTCTTCTATATTATTAGTGTCCACCAGCCACCCCGCTGCTGGTCGTGGCTCTCCCTGGTCGGGGCGAAACGCTCGCCACTTCCCACAGTTTAAATCAATCCCAGGTTTAAGTGAAGGTGCAGCCTTAAAAGTTATTACCGCGCCGCCGCTTCCCCTGATAAATTACACGAATAACATTTGAGACAATGCGGTGTTAAATATTTATGTCCGGCACTATAGAACCAGAAAAAGCACAAGAACCCCTAGAAGAATAAATATATTTACCTAAATAAATTACTAAGACAAATATACTCCTATGTGCTCTGTACCAATAAACAGTAGGTATTCACTAAATTGTGGAATATAAATGGCTCATTTCCCCTAAATGTACACTGAAAGATCTATAACATGTTACACATTTCCTGTGCTTTGCATATATATTTCAATATTCATCATGAAAAGGCTTGCTTATGTGTCAATATACATTACTTTGCATACATTAGGAAAATATTTTTTTAATTTTACCATTACGGATGTGCCTGGTGATGGGGGGAGGAGGGAGCCAGGGCCTTATTTTGCCATTAACCCTTTCGCAGCTCGTCCCTTTTTTTATCAACGTGACATTTGCACAAAATGAATTGCTTGCTTAGACACAGCTAACTAAATAAAAGCAGGCCAGAGCTGATAGTATGAAAAATGGATTTTCATTACTGTTTCATTGATTCTTGTAAATAAGGGCCTGAGGCCTGCTCCAAAAAGGCTGCAAACAGTAATAATTTAATCTGAGGTGACATAGACCAAAATGTATGTGGACAAAAATCATCCTTGAATATTAAACAACAGCCTCAAGACAGAGAAAAGTGTTGCAGGCAAATTTAAATGTATGCAGATCGGTGGGTAACATATTTAAAAACAGAAATTAAAGATTCCTGTCATAAATCACATTTGCTGCCATGGATATGCCTTGTTATGCTGGCGTTTAAGAAAACCTGAAAGGTTAAGGCAGTTGGTGCATTAAATCGTACAAGGATAATTAATACTTTTCTTGTGGCTATTTATAAGAAATGGAAAATATAGTTAGATCAGCTGTGGCACTGTAGTAATTTGAGGGGGAAGATATGAAAGTATGAGTCAATAGTCTTAACTGGACAAATGTCAGAAGCTTAATGATGCAGCAGCCTAATTTGGAGGCCTTTTGAAAGTTAGATATGAAAAAAATTAGATGAAATAGTTCCTTCTTCTATTGCACATGGAATTTGTCTGCCTTTCAAACCTCTAACCTGTTTAATAATAATAAAATTATAATAATTTCTCCAACTGCAGCTAAAAAAATACATGAAATCTGTTGCACAGGAGCAAAGTGCGGATGAACTCTTGACTCTAGTATCAACAACTTTGTTTTTTCTTGTTCGTCTTCTAATTAAAAAGACCACTTTGTTTTGCCACAAAACAGCCTGAAACTATGTGTAAGAACATTAGTTCAGTTGTAGTACTTTGACTTATTACAGTAGAAAGCAGCGGTACCTAACACACAGGATGGCTGTAGCAAAAATAATGCAGAAAATTATTTTCCTCTTCAACCTGCTGAGGCATTAATCCTTTCATTTCCTTTCATCTCTTTACTTTTTTTCTTTCTCTTTTTTTTATTTTGCCAACTTGGGGATGCATTCAAACAAACCTTTCCAACTACTGTAATTCCCCAGAGGAAAACACTCCTTCATCACTCACTGAACTCAGGTTTATGATCAGCCTATTATTTTAAATTCTTACTTTTCTTTTTTACTCCCCGCCTTGCTTTCATGAATAAAAACAATAAACTTTAGTGGTATCAAACATTATTAAAGAGTCTCAAAGCAACAAGACAGAAGGTTTATATGACCAAACTCTCTTGATATAAAGGAGTTGTATATTTTCAGATGTCATTGCCATTCATATCTCTCTCTCTTTCTCTCTTTCTCTGCCCCCCTTGAGCTAGGAATAAAGATCCTATTTAAAAAATCTCTCCAACATATAATAACTTTTCACCTGTTTCATGAAAAGTTAAACATTTGGATTATAATGTGCCTTACTATTTTTTTTAATTTATTTTAAAATAAAACAGCAAGTGTTCTTTTCCAGAGGAAAAAAAAAAAAGAAAAAAAGAGAGGGAGCGATGAAAACTATTTTCAGTTTGAAAATGACACTTGCAGGAGGAGAGATTATTTTCCAGAGCTCAGTGTGCTTGTGATTTGTTTGGAGAAAATTTAATCTATCATTATATAAAAAAAAATATGGATTTAAAAAATTTTATTCTGGTCTCAATTTGAAAATATTCGTAGCAATCACCATGGTCTTGTGCAGATTTTTGCACACAAAGATTAGCATTTTTTTCACTGCTCTAGCTAAAACACACTGTCTTTGGCAAGTTACTGTTTGCAGCAAACAAAATATGATACTTTATAGGTTATAATATTCATCATTGCCCTGATGTGTCATTGGTATGTGGTGTCACACCCTGCTACTTTCTGGACAGTGTTTCCAATTTGATTACTATAAACCTTTTCTTAAAAGCTGCCCTTTTCAGGAAAAATCGTAAGAAATTAACCTATTCTAAAATAAATAAAAGCTCTTACTTCCTTTCAGAGCAATAATTTATGAATGGGGTGTATCTGCATGCTGATGTCCAGAGGGCTCTTTGGAAAATAATCTGAGTTCCAAAAAAAAAAGAGAAATTTTGCCTGATGATGGATTCGCTGAAATAGCTTATTCCTCGATAAAAAAATAACTTTGAAAAGCTTCCGTAAAAATGGGAGAGATGGGAAAAATAGTACTAGTAGAAGAATTAGTATTATTAATACTTACTATTACTCCTTCAATAGCAACATAGCTTTAGCAAATATCGTGATTTTTGTGATGTCATCTACAAAAAAAGAGAAAGAATACTCATATCATTCTTCTGCAGTGGCACCAAATCTCTTCATATCAGAGCTGGGAAGAATATGGACTTTCCCATTTAGTACATTAAGAGCGCCATGGTATAATGATCTGTTAAATGAGGACACTTCTATTCACCTACTAATTCATGAACTGTGTCTTTGTAGTTGAACAATCTCTTGCATTATGGGGAATCCGCAATCAGTTGTGTAGATCATAATTTTGTGATTTAAAAAAAAAAAAAAGAAAAAAAAACAAATTGCTTCCAACCACTCTATCAGTAAAAGAAATATAACTTTTTTTTTAATCTCTAGTACAAAGCACACTTTACATACAATAACTGTAAACTGTGTGCAAAGTTATTCTGACAGTGGTATGTTCAGCAGAAGGGAAATGTCTCAAACATTATATTTCTGATCTGAATAAGCATGGGAATGAAAAAGAAAGACATTAAAACTCACATTTGCAGAGCAAAGGCAGATTTTTCACTTTAAAAATTTTTAAGCTAGTAAACAAACTGCACAAAGTCACAAGATCCAAAGAGCCTGTAAATCTCACCCCACAATTTTAAAAGTGATTTGAACACAACTGTGTTTATCTTTATTTTGCTTAGACATCTGCCAGTATATTTTAGGCTGCTGCTGATCGGTAGGGCTGAGCAAATAACTTGCAATTATTAATGTTTTCCTTGAATTTATACTACATTTTCTATTTATGAAATATGTGAAGAAGATCATGACATTTTCAAATGTCTTTCTCGTTCAAAATTATTTATGATTTCTTTCCATAGCATATTTTTCCCTATAGGTGGTATTCACTCTTGTGCATGCACAAGGACTCGGTGCTACTTAGACCTCACTTAAATCTTCAAAACGCGTCTTCTGCAGAGGATTGATTTCCGTGCAGAGACGTATGTATTTGATCACATTGATACTCGCTTTACCATCCAAGCAGAGAGGCAAAGGAGATAGGAGCTAATGCAGCCACAATGCACGAAGGCTGGAAGTGCAGCAAGTCTTTATACCTATGAGCTATGCTATTTTTCATTGCATTAGGAAGTTAACATTGTAATGCAGATTTTTGCTTTGAATGCAAATGTTCCTCCTTATCGTGGTGCTGGAAGACCTCCAAACTAATTGTAAGTATCAAGTTTGGACAAAGAAAATAAATCTGAGCTTATTTGAACTTGTGCACTATGGAAAGTGGGACTTTCAGAGGGGACTGCAGCTATGCACAGGGTGCTGAAATTCAGAGGAAACGGTAGCTTAAATTTGTGGGAAACTGCTCCTTCCTGGAAGATTGAAGGTCAAACATGAGTTTGGTCATGGTTGTTTCTCCCTTTGTTTCGGTTCACTGTGGTCTCAGCTCTCTTGTGCCAAGTCACCAAGGCCTACACCTCTCCCTTTAATCCTTTTTGACTCTTTTTCCCTCCTACTAGAGCACTGCTTAATTGGTTTCTTCTTCCCCAGGCCAAACGTTGTGAGCTTTCCCTGCTCCCCTAAGCATCAGGGATGTTGCTTCAATGTCCACTCCCATTAGATGACTCCCATTCCCAGTTCCACCTCAAACATGATTCATAAAGTTTAAAGCCGGAGGGAATGATTAGATCATCGAGTCTGACCTTCTGTATATCACAGGCCTTTAAATTTCACTGAGTTACCTCTGGATTCAGCCCAAGAAGTTTTGTTTGTCTGAGGAACTTTTTTTGAGAAATCACCCGATCCTCTTTTGAGGAGACCAAGAGCTGGATAATCCCTCTTTCCTCTTGATAGATTATTCCTAGGGTTAATTACAGTTGATTATCACACAAGGCCTCAGAAAAGCCTTTGCTGATTTCCAAAGATTAAGTAGCATGTCCCACCATTCAGATAAGGGATAATCTTTTCTAGTATAGGTACCATTTCATACAGTCTCCATAAAAGTATGATAAATTTGATGGCAACAGATAATTGGGTTTTGGATAAAGTATTTTTTTCCAAATATTAAACAATAATACTTTTTCCAAATGACATAATAGACCAAAGTCGAGAATATATGTCAGTTTTATGCTTACATGTCAGTTTTATGCTTATATAGCATATAAAAGTGAGCATATTGTTTCACTTTTCAGTCATATGTGCTACTACACAGGTCAGTCCAAAAGTTCATCAGTATCAGTATCCCAGCTCCAAAGGTGGGCAATAGTAGATGGGTATGGAAAAATGTGAGACCAGCTCATGGAGAGTGGTATTCCTCTTGGGATATCCTCCCACGTTGGTCAGGGAACTGGAGTCTTTCTCAACTCAAACTCACTTCAGTAGGGCTTTGCCCCATTCCCCTCCATTCTCCCCCGCACTGACTCATCTCAGTTCTTGTTCGCAAGGCACACTGTGCATTGGATTATCCCTATTGCTCTTGTCTGTTTTTTTTCTATGACATCTTTTTCAAAATGAGGTTGCTCAGAATATTCGGGCCTCCTTATTGAAGTTATTGGCGCACCATTGATTTTGAAAATGGCCTGAGTGATAGTTACTGCTTGTTCTTTATCCCTTTCCTAATAATTTCTTGTTTTACCGTTAGGATTCAGCTGGCAGCATGAAGATGCTTTTTGCTATCTTTTAGAGATTTAAAGACTTTTAACACCTCCTATCTTCTAGAGAAAGTCTTCGTACATGTTTGAAAATTTCAGATATAGGAAATAAAAGCATGGTTGTTTACTTAAATGGAAGAATCTTCAGGATGCATTTGACACTACACTCGGTGTGATCTGGTTGTTTATTAGTCTTTTAGCAAACCAAACACTATCCTATTCTGGAGTTCATCCAAAGAAGGCTGATGTAGATGAACAAAAAAACTCTTAACTCTTTCTCTCACAGTTGTCATTGAGTTGGATGTGGAGTGCTTCAGTATTTAAACAGCACACACACTCCAAATAAATCCCCGAGAACAAAGCCAGAAAAACATTTAATCCCCAGCCATAAATAGACCAGTTAGCTCTGAATAGTGGTATACTGAATTCATTTACACACAGGAAGAGCAGCTTTGCTGTGAGGAGGTTCCACCTCTCAGGCTAGACCTCTAGAATATTAGTGGAAATACACATGCTAAATAACTGACCACTGCAGCAATATACTCTATTTATAATATAAATAAAATAGTATTCTCGACCGTGGTACTTTGAATGGTTCACAGAAGCACAAGAAGTCATTAACCTAATCCGCAACATAACATGATGTAAATCATATAAGATGTCATGCATTTTTAAAGGAAGTTTTATTTTGAGTGAATACAGACACAGCTATTTGGCATGATTTCTTGAAGGGGATGGGAGTGTTATGGCCCAGAAAATGTGCTGCATTTATTGCTTTGACTCAGGATGTCATGAAGCTTCATATAAAAATGGAAGTTTCAAAACAATAACTTAGGAAAAAAAAATTAAATACCAGGAAGGTCTTTGTCTTGCTGTAGATTTGGGCTGTGCTAAAATGGACATTCCAGCCCCTTGCACTGATGTCTTTACAGAGATCCTCTACAAAGAAGAATTACACAAAATAGGAATTTCTCCTCTATAAAAGAGAAAAATGATAAGAGTAGCTCTTCTACTGCTTTTAGGATTTTTTTTTAGAGTTAAGAATAGGAAAAAGAAAATCTGAGTAATTTCTTAACAGTGCATGTGATTCATGTTTTGTCATCGCCACTGTGTACACTAGTCCACAGAAGTCTACCTATTCTCATACATACTTGGGTAATAAAGATACAACCCATCTAAAGCCAGATCCAGAGCTTGTTGAGCTCATGAGGAGACTTTGTCTGGATACAATCTAGAGATTTAGTCCTGCAAGTATGTATGTTGTAATATCTTTCATATGAGTAAACCAAATAATGCTCTTTTTTTAGAAAAGAAGTGATGTGCAGAGATGTTGTATGATTGGAACATGATTTCAGATAAAAAGAGGGATTGTAGACAAGTCTCTGGCTGTGTCCCATATGGCAGCAGGCTACTTGCAACCTCAAAATGGTAATGGTATTCACTGCAATTTTGTTTAGGATAGTTACAAATCATTACTTTGGAGCACACCTAGGAGCTCAGGTTAGAAGATTTTTATATGCCAAGAAAAAGGTTGCAATGGACTACTATGGGTTTTGCATTTGCTGCTTTTGCTTACACTGAAACTGTAATTATATGTGAAATTTTGGATAAAGTATGATAGCATTAAAGTGATAGATCATTGCTCCATAGTGACGGCAACACGATGGTGGAAAGTCTGTGTAGACAACACCTCTCCTCATAGTCTCCTCATGTATCCAGTATGAGGTGAGCCAGAAGTATCTGTTGTTTTGCTCAGCTAAGATTGTAGGAGATAGGTACATCAAGTCAGTAGGATAACAACTGACCAGAGTTTCTTCCAAATTCCTTAATGAAGATTGTTCTTTGTTGCTGTTGTTGTTGTTTTGGAGGTACAAAGCAACACAAGCTGTTTTATACAGCTGGAGTTGTGATACCAGAAGACAAATTGATGCTGTATTCCTCTAACCTAGACTAAACCAGAAGCCGTGGAGATGTTGTTCTTGCATCACAGCTGTCAGTCCATTTTTGCCAGCTGAAGTGGTTTACATAGTTAAACCCTTATGCTAACGTGTGAGTACTCAGCTAAATGGGACCTGTGACCTCCTTTGAGGTTCATCCATCATTACGCACAACTTCTGCTTCATGCCATCATCCAGGCACATGCTTTCATGTATGTATTAATCTCATTTTAAGTATGTCTGCAAGCATATGTAGACCACGAAGGCTAACAGCGATTAAAGCCACGCAGTCCTGAGCAGATGTAGACACACTTGAGCTCACCCTATTCATTCATCTGAAAGAGTATAAATCAAGGACTTTAGACACCAAGAAGAGAGATCATCTGTTGCTGAAGAATGCTATTCTCCCCAAAATGTCCTACTTGTCTTTTATAACATTTGCCTATTTCGTGACTGCTTTTGTACATAACAGAGCAGTAAAAGGGATGCTGAACTTCTGTCACATACCCTCCCTGTGCATGGCTACAGCAAATGCCTGCTTATAGGGAGGTAATGGGAAGGATCTGTGATTCTTGGAAGAGACCAGTGACCACATCAGTCTGAGAATTTGTTACCTTTCCAAAACAGTGAAGCCGTAGAAGGGAAACGTGAGGGGAAGCACCATCCATAGAGAAAAAGGATTCAGCCAAAATAATTTTAATTTTGATAGGTGATAAAATCCAGGCTGGAGCAAGCTTGCAGCATGAACAGCAGCTATTTACAGCAGCACGTTTTTAACCACAGCTATAAAATGTGTATTTATTTATTTTATTCCTCGTGAGCATTTCTCTACATGGTTAATTTTTGCAAGGCTTTCATTTACACAGGAGGTTGTCCTCCCAGGCCAGCTTTCTGCTGGCCCCTCAGCTCCAAAGGGGCATTTGATCCTCGGCTTGGGTGCTGCTCTCTACCTCTGTGCCTTGCTGGCCCAATTAGCCCTGTGCTGCATCACTGGCGGTAGCCTAACTACCTTGGAGCCATCAGATAAAAGTTTCTCCTTCCAAACTCCTCTATTCATCAGGCATCCAGCACAGCCAAGGTCTGTGTAACCTGCTATGATGAACCCTCCCACTCAATTGATTTTTGGTCCCTAATGAACCATAGGCTGATGGACAATTACTCATCTTGCAGAGACATATGGGGTCTTTTAAAGGCAGGCTACTTGGGATTTTGCAAAACGATAGGCTTTCTTATTTAGCATTAGCTGAAATTTTTTGACACAGGACGGATTATAACAGTAGCACTGTTAAACATCAACCAGAATATCTCTGTTGCGGCAAAAGTCAATTTGTAAAACTCTTGAGCGCTTCCTTATTTATTAACAGATAAACATGTAACATTGAGTTTTAACAATGCAGCACATTTGCAAAAAGTTTCAAGGCCCTTGGAAAATACTGCTGCAGAATTTGATATTAATAACTCAAAACAGTTCAGTCCTGCTATTACAAACGGTGCTGTTTTGGGCTATAACTCAGATGGATACAATTAAAAAAAGGAGTATGATTATTACTGTTATTGTTCTGTTATGGCTGCTATGAAGTGCTTCAGCAGCCTTAGTTAATGCTTTTAAGCAGAGGCTTGCCATGCTAAGTACTTTAAATCTTACCACTGATGTGTTGATGGGGATACCCACTGGAAACTGGAGTATTAGAAAAATAATCTATGCCTATATTTAAGTACCCTAATAATTAGACAGCTAAATTTGTTATCCCCAGGGTTTTAAAACTGCTCCAGGAAATATTTTTTTTTAAAATACCTTGGTTTGTAAACTGTAAGGTATGCAATACATGCTGCTTCCTAAAAAATGACTTGAAAAAAATATCTGCATGGTGTTTAAGGCAGTTTAGCTTGTGGATCGTTCACAACTCAGTAGCATGATTAGTAAATAAGCAACTCAAGCTAGAAGAGTAATTGCTGGCATAAGCAATTGGTCACCAAAGCATTATAACAAATATAACAAATATGCAGCTACAGAAGTAATGGTGTTGTCTACTGCAAACTGATTAAAATAGCTCCCCAAAACCTAGTGGGGCAGTTCACCAGTAGACTTTGGAGTATGCTGCATAGATAGAAATATTTGCTCACTTTGTCTTCCAAGAAGTGGATTGGATGGTCAGCTGTGTAAATAACAGTGTGAAATATTATTATCCTTCTATAGAAATGGTAGAGACCAGTGGTAAAATGTCTTTCTTTCATTTTTCCCATTTTCATCATTTTCCTCCATCATCTCCTGTAGGAACAGAGTCTGAAACATTTTGAACCATAGCCTGAGTCTTCTCACTCTTCCCTTAATTCCCATTTTCCTTTAACAACAGCTCTGTAGAACTGAAGTAGCCCAGTACTGAAGACTATGTCCATTGCTCTTCCTTAGCAGAGTCTTTTAGGCTCTGAGTGTGTCTTCATTTGTGCTCTTAAAAAGCCATTATGGGTATTGCTATTTATTAAATTATTTATAGGGCCCCCTATAGATGGGTATTGTACAACATAAATAGAGAAGTCAATGACCCTTCCCCAGTGACACTGATGCTAAAGTAAGATACGAGGTAATGAGGAATGTAGCAGTTAATGGAAGCAGAGATAAGAGGAGTGGGAAGCAGGAGCAACAAGACAATATTTGTGTTTGGTTTAGTATTGAGCATATCTCAGGCATATGCACAAAAATTAATGTCTTTAGATATTAAAGTGTCTGTTCTCCTCAAGAACCACATCCTTTGATCCTGTTCAGTGCTGTCCATCTGTTTCAGCCTCAGCATAATTGTGTTATACGCCGAGAACACCGCAGTTAGTCTTTTGTTTGCGTAAAAAATAAAAGACTTTTGCTTTTTTCTTGAAATAGGATCTTTAAATATTAATGCTTAACAAGGAAGGACCTTGGAATGGGGTCTTTAAACCTTAACACTTAAATGGGTTCAAAAAAAAATGCTCCCCTTACTTCACAACCATTGTTATTTCTCCTGCACATGGAGGGGCATGAACCTTGGACGTAACCACACACGGGAAGACAAAGGCTTGGTCTGGGCTAAAAACTTTTAAATTCCATGAGGAATGGGCACCCTAATTTGGATAAAAAAAAGTAATAAGCAAAGAAGTGTGACCAAGGCTAGTTTTTAGGCATTTGGAAAAAAATGTAATTATTTATAAAGACTTTTGTTGCATTTTTTTCATCCTGAAATACCCACAAGTATATTCAAAGAGAAGCCTTAAGCTTCTAGACAGTGACATAAATTCATATGCCAAAATGCTAGAGGTTTGCAGGTTAAGTTGTGGCCAACATTGTAGGACATCGGTCATCTCCCACTTGTCCTGCACTGATTCCTGTCATTTCCAGCACACCCCCATTTTTAGACTTTTTCTTTTTTTTGCTTTCTCAAAGCAGCAAAGTGCTAACGTTGGGTAGCAGGAACTCTCCAGTGATATGTGACCTTCTCTGGTCATCCCTTACTCCTTCCTTGCTCCTTAAAATGCTCTGCCATAGGCTCACCCCTTAAGTAACTCTGTTTTTAAAGTTTTAAGGTTTTTTAAGTAATTATATTCTGTGTCCCAAGCCTAAAATAAATCTGTAACTATAAAAAAATGCCCCTTGGCAGTGTTGTGAGACCTAAATACAGCCAAGAAGTAATTTTTTTTTTCCCTGCCTGCAATTTTTTGCTTTTATTAAGTTTTGGGTGTTTTTCTGTTTGTTGTGCATTACTCCAGGGATGAATACCCCTGGCAGAGCAAATGCATAGGGATGACCTGGGGACAGCTGAACCACTTCAGATAAAATAAGAACCAGTCTGAACCCTTCCTATCCCCCTCAACCTCACATTCCTCAAACTACACATAAACCTTTTTGAGGTTTATGAAAGTTTTGTAAACTTTTCTGGTGTGTTTGTTTTGCGAATTTTCACATGCCTTAGCACTTCCTGATTGCGATCTGGCTCTGGACACAGAGAAAGCAAAATGCTGCCTAAGAAATGCATGGTATTTGGTGGTTATTCTCCTGGGAACACTTCTTCTCCTGTTTTCATTCCCATTTCTCAGCTTTTTGTGTCCCTGTTCTGCATGCACACTCAAGTCGGCTTTGCTGAGCTGGCAATTACCATTAGACATTGGTGTATATTGGTTATTACCTGCACTTGGGTATTTATTGGTTCATTATCATTCCTGTGTGTGTTAGTACAGAGTTAAGAGCCCCCTTAAGCCTCATGAAAGGTGAAATTATGTAAGTATAAGATTATTTTTACCTTTGTTATAGAAAAAGAAACACCGGTTCCTGTTTAATGTCATGCCCTGAAAGCACCTTGTTGACTTTTGTTCAGCACAAATGCCTGGAGCTGGTAATCCTGGACTTTTTGTAGTCACAGACCTACTTGAGCGAACTTGCTTAAACTTAGAAGAGGTTTTGAATGTAGTGTTAGAAAGTGTTCCCCAAATCATGAGTTTTTCAAACTAAATACCAAGTGTTAATGACTGCTGTCATATTTTTGCACATTTAGATTTTGGTTTTCATCAGACTCTCCCAGCCAATAGCAGAAAGGTGGGAAGGTATCCTCAGAGCTGGACTGCCTTCTAGTCTATACCATATAAAAAATGGCATTAATTGCATGAGGAAACATATTTTATATATTTTATGGAGCCAAACAAACAAACTCGGTTACTAACAACCTAAGTCAATTCTGACTAATTGATTTAGGACTGAAAGGCTTGCGTCCTATTACCAATCCCTTGAGCTATGCAGTCCCTAGAGAGGAAAATTATTGTATTTTTCCATCTCCTGTCTGCTCATATAAGCAGGGAAATCAGGGCAGACGAATGATGTGAGAGTCACATCTATTTTCATGTATGAAAGCAAAGCTGCATTTTTAGTCTGGTTTTAACTCTTAACTATGTCAGAAGGCCTTCAAAAGATAACAAAATTTGCAGTTGTTTGGGTACAAAGGAGCCTGAAGCCTGAGTAGGTCCCCTCGTTCTTGAAGGATTGAGATTATTCCTTCATTTATGGTGTTTTGTTTAGCTAAAGCATCCACGAATCCAGCTATACTGTCCTCATCCGGTGCTGAATTCCTGTAAACTTCAAGACCAAAGGCTTACGCTTTCCCTAGGCACTTTAGCATAGGAATTACGATTTCCATGAGGATTTCGGCAGTCTTCAGATGCAGAGTTGAATCCTACCCTTCTCCCACATGCAAGGTTGCAGAAAGGACACAAAAGATACGTTCCTGATGTTTTAAAAAACAAACAAAAAGAGTCAAAGCAAACATGAGAAAAGGCATACTTCTCACCTTCTTGGGAATGTCTATCACAGTTTAAGCCACTACTTTAGTTCTTTGGTCTCATAGGTTATAATTTCCTGTTATCAGGATGTTTTAAACAGCTTTTTGTAGATGATTAGGTATTTGCTGATCATTCAGGACAATTTACGAAGATAAATATATGTTAAATGGGTTTCTTGTTAAAACCGATGTAGAAGTAACCCCTCGAGGCCAGACAGTAATTACTCCTAATAACAAATTAAAGCATTACCTACTTCTTTTTCGTTTTTCATTTTGAAGGGGAAATTACCTTACATGACTGAGCGTATTCAAAACCGCAGATTCACATTTTTTGATAAAGACACTAAAAAAAAAAAAAAAAAGATGGGGGAGAAATACTCACAGAAAGGGATGGTATCCAGCACATTTTTGCAGTAACTTTGTTTTAACTTGTGATGACCTTGTGGTGACTGGGGCTGGCAGGTCCCTCTTGGCTGCCACTGCTGCATGTCCTGCAGTGGGCATTTACTCGTCGTACTCATCCTCACTGTCAAATCACTGTGCAATATTCCTAAATTAGTCCAAAAAAGCTGTAGCTCTCATGAAGCCTTTTTACTCAGGGTTTACTTCTTGCGTAGGTGGGTGTCAGGATAGCAGCTCTTGTTGTCTCCTCCATCAGGCAATGTGAATAATTGGCAAGGATGGAGAAGGGCTTCCGAATCCACAGCACTTTTTGCTAGGTAGAATAAGCATCTAGGGACTTAGTGGCTATGACACCTTTTACAGCTTTCCTGCTGCTCTAATTTATACTGAAGTACAGGACAACACACACCTCAAGGTAAATCAGAGCAACACGTTTGACACATTTCTTCCCAAGTGAAGATGACTTTGGCTCATCTAGTTCATTTATGTATAACAACTTCTTCAGATGTTTTTAGAGACTCTATAGAATTTGCATGAGTAAGACATTTTTTCATCAGTTTCTCTCTTTTCCCTAAAAAAAGCATTTTCTATCTGGGTCTTGCCATCTGTTTGCATATCTGTCTTGCTAGACACTCACTTTACGCAAGTCGTTGTGGCTTCTGAACCCAAGCATGTCTTTCTATCTCAGTCAGAATCTGTCCCAAGTTTGGCCAGAACTTGGACAAAACTTTCCATGCCTGGCAATTCTTGAAACCTCTCTTATCAGCCTTTACCATTTGATATATGATCACAAGTTTGGCTTGTAAAATATAGATCTTAGATTCAAAATTATCTGCTATGGAAGTTTTAAAGTTGCTTTTCCCCCTACCCCTAGTTCAAGCTGCCATAGAGCAGAAATCTTCCCAAAAGCAGAGGTGACTGCGCTTTTCTCAAAGAGCAATGCTTTGAAGCACCCTTTATGTGGAAGAATTTATATGGAAGAATACTGGTTTATCTGGTCAGTTATTTCCGGGGTAATTGCAGATTAACCTGCATTAATGAATTACAGCCTTGTGATCAAAAAGTCCAGATGAATGTGTGTCATGCACCACACAATTAGTTATTTTCTCAGTTTGTCTTCAAATGTACCATTTTGTTTGGGAATATTGCAGATATATGTCACTCATTATTGATAGATTTGTCTGACTTCCTGTCAAATCTATGTACATTGACAAAAATCTATTTTGTTGTTTTTGTCACAGAAATCTATACTGGCATTTTTCCCCATGGAGATTTGGCTAGTCATTGTCAGCATGAGGTGCCAGCTAGAGCTTTTACTGTTTTTATTGTGCCAGCTGCTTTCTTGGCTTCAAATCTTTTGGTTCAGATTGCAAATGGGGGCGAGACATCCATATCTAGCCAGCGTGCTCGATGGAATATGACAGGGACTTGATTTTTCATTTCTTGCTGCCTTTCGTAGTCCTAGTGCAAGATGACATGGATGGCTTTATCTCCTGACCATTGGGAAACAGGAGAGAGCCTGCTTGTGCACCGGTCATGGGAAATGTTAAAATACACATTTAAAAATGCTTCATCTGCCAGGTTTTTTGTAAGGATCTCTGTGGAGATCTGGGAGGTTAGAAAAAAAAAAGAAATCCAAACCTCTTGGCTAATGCCTCATCAGAATTGCTGCATTCTTGTCATCGTAGTTTTAGGCTAAATTAGTATAATGGCACACAGGCCACCTGAGAAATCAGGTCTTATTGGGGTGCTTGTTGCTTGCTCGGAGGCATCCAGGATCACCAGCCAGCTTGATAATGTAGGACTTAGTTGATAAATAGCTTGTGTTTTAAGCCAAAATTGGGGGTTTGAAACTGACGAATTTCGTGATTGTAACGTAAGTCTTGTGATATTTGGTATTTTCCCTAAAGTCTCAGCTGCTGCAGTTAAGGCTGTTGATGCAAACTTAAAGCTCTTTTTAAAGGAAGTTTCCAGACTCTGTGTTTACTTAGAAAACGCTTCAAAACACGAACCCAGTACACCCGGACAACTGAATGCTGATTTCCTGAACTGCTGTGATTTTAGAGCAAAGCTGCTGATGCTGCGGATCCCGGCTCGGGATTTTTACACCCTGGGGCCAGCACCGAGGCCACGTGTTTTTGCTGTGCTATAATTCATGAGAAATTAGAAATGGGTTGGTAAAGTGCTTTCCCCTTGCTCTCCTCCTCACACCAGGACCCTCGCCTGGGCCGCCTGCCCCACTGCCCGCGGCGCCTCCATAGCAGCTGACTCGGGTACGGAGGCTGTAATCACCCCTCAAATTACTTCATATTTGGCCTCGCCGATATTCCAAATCCTTGCATTTTTCGCGTGCCAGTTCGCTGCAAAATCACAGACTTTCTCCATTTTCTTTCTTTGGTTCCAGAAAGCTGTCTCTGCACTAAAAACAAGGCTTTGAAAAATGCTCCTGTATCCTGCTGTCCTCTTCTGCTTGGGGTGGTTGCATAATTAACCTGGCCAAGTATCAACCGTACAAGAGTTGAACGCAGCCCAAGTCCAATTGGGGAGGTTTTTACCATAAGAATGTGCCTGTCCTGAGACTAAAACACAGGTTAGATTTCCAAGTTTCTGCATATTGCTCAATGAAAGAAGAATATGCTGCCCATGAGAGAGAGAGGGGAAGAAGAAAAAAATAAATCCAATGGTGGTGTAATCTATAATCAAAAGCCCTAATGGGCACAGAGCATTTTAGAACAAAGGTTTGCTGAATCTGCAAGGATGTGGAAAGCGCTGAGGTCTTAACAAAGAAATGTGCATGTTTGCTAAGAGCAAGGTGGGTATTTGAGCACCAAAATCAAGATAACAGGGCTGCAGTGCTCCCCGGATCCCTCCTCCTTTGCTGCAGTCAGATAGGAACATGTGAGACATGAATATTTGGCAGAAATAACCAGGGACGATAGTTAGATTCGACTTCTGCAAACCAGTTTGCCATTGCAAATTAATGAAGGATTCGGTATGGATCATGCAAGTGAGTAACCGTATTTCAGCCACCATGCACGAGTGGCTGAAAAACAGGAGATTTTGGGTGTTTAGGGTTGCCTCAAGCGACCTTCAGGCAGTACATAGTCCAGTTCAGAAACCAGCTTTCTGACCCAGGCTCCATCTGGGCTTTCTGGTAACTTTGCTCAGATTATGTTGAAATATTTCTGCTCTGCGTTCGCTTTGGTTTCGTAACGGTGTCTGCAAGCAGGTGTCGCAACTGGGGTTTCGCCCCGGGCCAGCTGCTCTGAGCAGCAGAAAACTGGCGATTGTGGCAAGCAGGAAGGGAAAAGCAGCTTAATGCACATGAGCAGAGGCAGAGCTCGGTGGGGTGCCAGGGAAGAAACCCTGCTCGCTTGGGCCGATGAGCGACTGCGCGGCAAAGCCCCTTGCAGGGATGCCGAGCCTTTCCCAGCCGTTCAGGGTCACACCGAGGTACCCTCCAGCTCTGTAGCCTGTCTCCAGGGGAAGCCTGGTTGCACAGTTTTGCAGGAGCAGGGCTTTACTGTGCACATCTGCCCTTTGTCAAGCTAGCTAGATTTTAGGGTTTTTTGGAGCTTGTGACTCTGCGTGGATGACCGAACCCTTAGACTGACCTCGAGTTCCTCTAGCTTTGCATTCCCCTCTTGGTTTCTCCATTTCTGCAATTGCAAAAGCAGGTTAATTGTTCCTGGGCTGTCTCCTCGTTTGCCTCCATCTATAAGCATAAAAGGGAAAAATGACACGGGGGAAAAAAAAAAAAGACCTACTCTTCTGTTATGGGAACATGGTCTTTTGGTAGCTATGCCAAGTTCTCTCTTGCTCTGGAACTGGACCCGCCATGCATCCTCATCCACGTGACAATACTAGATGTTATTTTGCCTTTCCTGTGGGTTTTTAGGACTAGGAAACTCCCTCATGAGGGGTATATAATTTGATCTGCTGCAAGGTGTCCAAGAAGTGCAGTTTTGAATCCAGGCTTTATAGATAGTGGGTGCTGTGGTCGATACCATGAGTGTGACAAAATAAGTAAGGATCTATTCTCGCCTTTGGCTTGTGGATAAAATCTCCCCGGGGTCCCAGATGCAAGCCCACCAAGGATTTTAAGTAAATTTGGCTTTGGTGGGATGTTGGTCATGCATTGCAATGTGGGTGACAGCAGTGTAACCTAGGGATTTAAGGGGTCGAAAAGAAAGAGAAAAGGCACCCGACTTCTTTACTTACAACGGGAGCCTTGGGAAGCACGAGCAAGGAGGCAGCTTTGACATATCATCAGGTCACAGCACTTGGCTGGGCTGTGGAGGGGAGAGGTTTTTACTCACAACCTTAAACAAAGATAAGGGTCATCTGATTCATCGTGACCTGACTAGAAGCAGCTCAGAGAGCTGGACTATGGCCACATGAGTCATTTTCCTGAGTCCACAAACAAAAAAAAACTCATGCAGTCCTACAGAGTCCTCATCAAGGGAGTCCAGGGATCCCCCAGATCACAGCCTTGTCATTGCTTTTCTCTTGGTCAACGTGGTAGGACCAAAGAGTGGGATGGTCGCTCATGGTAGGACTATGGTACTGATTTTAGGCACCTGGATAGCTAGAGCAGGACTGGAAAAGGAGTGAGGTAAGCTTCCCTTCCTCTTATCCAAATTTGTTTCCTGCACATTCAGCAGCCACTGGATTTTATCATCTTTGCTATGACTCAATCATGTCCTCCCCCACTTTATATCCTACCTGATAGCTGTGATTTTGGATGCCCTGCATGAGGGAGAGGAAAGCTTCTTGCAAAACTCAGAAATACAGTCTAGCAGTATCCTGGGATAGCTCGGATTCAGTACCATGCACTGTGACTGTGACTCAGCCCCATCCAAGGTGGATATGTTGGAAATGAACCCAATTGTGTGTGGGAGTCCTGTGGATCAGACATCGCAGAGCAAGATCCTCCCTCTGCAGAGCCAGGCGAAGCTTAATTCTCTTCTTTTGTACAAAAATAACTCTGCTGGTGTCTTTGGTCAATTTTTCCCTCTTCTCTGACTCGCGGATTTTGCTGTTACCATCGGGCTACAGTCACACTGCCTGAATGTTTCTTGTGCTCAAGTTCAGGCTTCATGGGGTTAAAAGCTCAGGTTTGCTAACACCACTGTTGTCTGTTCCAAAATTCAGGGTCATGAGATGCCACCTCACATCTTCACATGTGTGTGCTCACTGAATTGGAGTTAGCCGATGGCTCCGCACTCCCGTCCTGGAACACACCACTTTTCCAGGCGGCACCTCCGTCCTCAGGGATTTGTGCGCTCACCTTTCCATCGGCACACACCGGAGCAGCATATGTTGTAGCATCAAGAAGCTGCATCCAGACATTTATTTTAAGCTTTTAGCTATTCAGAAAGTCATCAATATTCTATACGTTGCGAGTGGGTGTGCAGCAGTCTCTGCTGCTCCTTCCTATGTGTGACTTGGGCAGAAGTTATTGAACTATTTCCAACAGTACGTACATGTCCTGCGGCTGAAGGTCTTAGCTGGAGATCTGCTGCTTTACGTGGGAAGCAGGAGGCCGAGGTCATCATCACTGCAGCTTCTGTGCAAGCGTATTTTTAGCCTTCCTCTAGGGATCAGAGGAGAGGGAGTGTTTGGAGGGGAATAACTGGGAACATGAGGGACAATCCATAAGTGTAGCCTGCACAATTCACAGCAAGCTTTAGGTTAAAGCATCTAAGGTTAGCTAAACGCAGGATGCATCAATGCAGTTGACCAGGAGGATTTAACCTTAAAACATTTAAGCCATGTGCCAAAAATATATTTTTTCTTTTCAAGGAGTATGAGTTATGCATAATAAAGTGATCTTTACAATAGAAACATTCTTGCATGGGTTTTCCTGTTTGATACTGCTGCATTCATTCTAGGATGAGGGTATAAGCTTGTATTTAATGTAATAGTTCATAATGTCCAATTAACTTTAAAATGTGTAGAAGTGGTTCAGCTTATAAATAAATTGTGAGATGTTTTGGCAAATCTGTTCAAACATGCTTTGTTGGAGCACTGTCTGTCTGTCTGCTGGCAAGTTCCTTTTTTTTCCCCTCATGGTGGCAATTCACATAGGGCCATATTCTGCCATTTTTGTTCCTATTTTGTTCCTACTTGTTTAAAGCATTATCTCGTGGAAATAATGAAGACAGGATGAAACTAAAATGTATTGCAAAAGAACAGAAAAAAAATGAGTTTGCGGGACTTGTCACAGATTAGAATCAAGCTTTCAGGTCACTTACCTGCATATGAAACCTGCACATGAAACCTGCACATGAAAAATTTTGCAGTTGCCTATTTATGCATTTTTAGTAGCTGACCAGCAAAATTTTGGACTTATTTTCTCATAGTATGTGCCTTAAGAGAACGAAAAGTGTGTGTTTTCTTTTTTTTTTTGGTTTGTTTGTTTGTTTGTTTGAAGTGCCTACACCCAGGTCTGAAAGCTTTGCCTCACTTTAACAGTGGCTGCTAAGGCCATGAGGAACCTGGACTTGTTTTTTACCCAACATATCTTTTTATATTAGCTTCTTCATGGAAATAGTTGAAACCTATGTAAGGCCATGCTTGCAGTGTATCTCAGATGAGAATCTCACTCATATACCTCACATAATTATAAAACTAGTAAATTAATGATTTTCTTTAAGGCCAATGACAAAGAAATTTGTCCATCCTGTGAATATTGAACTGTTACCTGAAGACATTAGAAATTCCGAACTAGCTAAAGTGCTTCAATTTTAATGGTCTTTAACTTGCCTTCATTATAGCTTCTATGATCTATAGCTTCATTTTATGTAGACCATATGCAGTTAAAAATAACTGGAGTTGCTGTATTTTATATATGCCTTTGTAAGCATTTCCAAGTGCAAAGGGATTTTTTTATAAATACAGAAAAAAAAAGAAAAAAAAAGGCCTAACAAGTTTTATGTTTTCATTTCACCTCTTCCCTTTTTATTTTTATATAGAAATGCTACAAAGGGGAACTTTTGATAAGTATTACCAGCAAAGTCCAGTGTTGCAACACAGTTAACTGCTGCAGAGTTTCTATTTAAGGTTACCTGGCACAGTCAGCGCAGCCAGATGTAGTTCTGCTATAGGATAATTTGATTTGCTGACAATGTGCACTGCCTTAAAAAAAAAAAAAAAGAAAAAAAGGAAGTGCCTAGGTGACTTATATCCAAATCACACATATTCTTTTAGTTAAGATGAAATGTGAGACTGAATTTAGCCTTTAATTACATTTCCTTCCCTACCTCCAACAAACAAATTTTTATAACCTTTCCAATGAAGAAAGTCATACTTTGTGAATTACTTGCTTGGAAGCTTACCAGGAGCTAATGTTATTTAGGAAATTTTCTATTATTTGTATTAATCAAAGATTATTCTTCGTGTTTCCAGCTATTCTGTAAGTTAAATTATTCTTTTCAGAGAGTTTTGTATATAAGTTTATTTTTATTTTAGCACTTTTATCTGAGTTGCTATCTGGCAAGTGAAAATTATACTGTAAAGAAGGAAGCATTACATAAAAATAGGACCTCTTATACTGTGTTTGGGGGATATATAATAGAACTCTTACAATACATTACAAACTTAAGATCTTATTTTTATAAGAATCTGTGGAGTGTGAACTATAATATAAATCAAAAACAGAAAGAGAAGAGTTTTGTATGTATTTGAAGACATAAAAGAGTATTATTCAAGTGAAGCATTAACATAAGTATTACTTAAATTATCTTCCTTAATAAGATATCTGTCATTTTTTTTCATTTAGCACTGGCTCTGAGGCGACCATATTGTTCTGTCAGTATTAAAATATGAGAAACCTGTCCGCATTTTACCACGTGCTTAAACAAGCAAGACTAAGTATTAAATCTGAGTCCTCTGTCCTCAGAGAAGCATTTTTACAAGTAAAAAGTTGTTTAGCTTAGATACTTCATCCATTTTTCAGAGCATTTTAAACCTGCTTAATATATTGAATGTCAAAAAGCTATGAAATCTCTTTAACTATTGATATCTATTTGTAGATGGCAATATAAATTCTGCCACGAACTTGAAAGCACAAATGGCTTTATCTAAACACAGTTTTGGTGCATTTCTGTACTGTTACTGGGACATCGTGGGCCTCTTAAACCTAACCCCAGGGCTGCAGGATTTGTTTTTTACGTAGGATGCTTTCTAAATTATGGCTTCTAATATTATCAGTAGTGGGGAAATGCTAATAAAAATATGAACTAATGCATGCCTGATACTGACAGCTGCAAATATTGTAGGATATAGGATGAGACTGGGCTTATCTACAGTGCCTTGCCTCAATGCGGGAATCCACATGTGTTTGTATAGGCATGTTGGGGTATGATATCCACATACCTTAAAGCAATTTATTTCCCCTATCAGCTAAGGGATCTGTGTTTTATGCTTCTCTTTGGTGGACAGCTGAGTTTCCTAGGCAAAAACGGTGGCAGAAAACTGGTTTTGAAGTTGTCGATGGAGATGAGCAAAACTTCAGGTTACCTATGAAGTATTTCTGACACTCCTGTTTGCACCTTTGCACCTTCTCTTAAGTCAGAGTGATGCTCACAGGAGCATTTTGAGCAGTTGTGTTTTATTTCTGCCATGGATAAAATCCGGACTGTATTAATTGCTATGATTTTATCATGGAATAATGACGAGTTTTGGCTGTGTGAGTAACAGCCTTGCTGAGTCTTGCACGTCCTGTGCTCCCGAAAGGCGCAGACGAGACATCCGTCGTGTTGCACAACCCCATCCGCCCTCTCTTACCCGGAAAGCGAGCCCTTCGGTTTTAAAATCACTTAATGTGGCAAAAGTGTCTCATAAAGCAAAACAGAGCAAAGGAGGCTGGCAGGAAACTCAGGAATCCTTTTACCAAAAAGGCCTGTTTGGCTGGGCACAGGGAGAGGCTGAAGTGGAGGGGTTTCAGGAAAAAGCTCCTGGGCTTCATTCTTGAGCAAAATCCCATGTTCCTTGGAGCTGCAGTTCCAGAGGTTGGGATTGCTGATCATGTCGCTTTTGGGATGGAGCAGCCTGGAAGCTACGTGGCTGGTGGAGGGACAAGCCTTGGGGCACAAATTTAGGGAAAAGTGAAGAGATATCTGGAACGCTAGGAAAGTGGGGCTTGTGGGCCAGTGTTACCTCGCACACACTTGTGCAGCCTCCTCTCATTGCAAAACAGAGCCGTTGCGACAGCAAAGGGGTTTGTTAAAAATAAATAAAAGGAAAATGTAGCCATGGAGAAATCCACTCATGCTGAGCAAGAACCAGCTGCTGTTTGCAGGGCAGGAGCAATAGGGTTTGTTGTGGCCCAAGGATGGGGTCCGCGGAGATGCCTGTGTGGTCCTGGTCCCCGCTCGGGACTGCAGCGGTGTCTATATGCTCCAGGGCTGCCGTCCTGCCTGGAAGCAGTTTTAATGTGTTTATCTACATGCATTTGTCGCTTGTGCAGGGAGATGGGGACAGGTGCCAGCCCCTCTGCCAAGGGCAAAGCCTGAGAACCTTGCTTGACTGCCCCTAGTTTTACTTTTTTGACCAAAATTCATTCCTGTGCCCTGCAACAAGAAATTAGACACAGGTAAAAGCAGAATTAAAATGGATATTGCACCCGAATCCTTAGGCTGGGACACAGTGCAGCGCATCCCTAAAGCTGTTCCCGTGAGTGCCAAGATTCTGCTTTATCTCCCAGAGTGGAAAGGCTTGCAAAGGGTTACAATAATCTAACCTTCCTCCCCCTTGGTTCGTAATGGCAAATGTTATTTATATTAAAGGGAAAGCCAGCGCCGTGTTGCCAGATCGAGCTCACTTCTCTTTGCCAGCTAAAACACAAAGCAGAGTTGCTGCTTTTCTTTCTTTCTTTTTTTTTTTTTTTTGTACCTGCAAAGCAATCTGAACATAACGTGCTGTCATCCTTGGAAACGGCAAATGGAAGTCATTTAAACCAGATGAGTGGCTGAGCAGGGAATTCCTGCACCTACAGCGCAGGATATACAGTCCTGGGCACCTATTTCCAGGAGTGAGAGTGGGTGGCCGGAAAAAAGAAACTTTTTTCTTTTTCTTTCTTTCTTTTTTTTTTTTTCCCTCATTTAACCTGTAATTTGACAACATCTGCAATGAATTATCCCTAGTCCTGGCATTGTAATTGTTGTATCTAACATCAATCACCGGGTAGAGGAGGTTACTTTAAATAGATGTTAGCTGCATTACACTTTCAAAACATGAAAGCAAAGAAGAAAAAAAAAAGAAAGAAAGGAATGAAATATGTAAATTGGTGTAGAAATTAATTACTGGAAACTTTGACACTAATTTATTGTTTAAGTAACAAATGTAACCGACCAGTGAGGGTGACTGTTTCAGTTTGACCCCGTATACTTTGGCAAGTGCTAGAAAACAGAGGTCGCTTCATTCCAGCTTATGAAAATTGTAGCCTCTTTTTTTTCAACTTTTCAAGTCTCTATTAAAGCACAAAAGCTACAAAGAGAGGAGACAATCGAGCAATATTTTACACAGGAAGGACTGCGAGTAGGAAAGGTGCCATAAAACGTAGGTCTTTAAAACAAAGTCCTTCCTCCCTGGCCCTTTTACTGGGATTTCTGCCTTTGACTTCATCAGAAATATGATTACAAGGAACAAATTATGCACGTTTTTGGAAAGCAAAAATTGTAATTCCAAGCATGCTCTAGATTTCCAATAGCAGCTCGGCAGCTACGGCACATTCATATTCACAAGTTATCAAATTTCCAGCATGTATCCAATTTTGCATTGGGTTTTGATTCATATTTGTGGCTAGATGTGAATCAGATCCAGTATTTGTTTCTCAGAAATGTCATGGAAAAGGAAATCATTGGGTGCACTGGTATTGACAGCCAAGTACAACACGCAGTACCACTATCCAACGGGAGAGCAAATGAATGATGATGATGGTCATGGGAATTGTACTTAACCTGGGAAAATGTTTTAGAGGCAGAGCAAACAAAAGCCCTTTCCTGTCTGCAGTAACCACCGTTCTACATGCACATATGTATATGTACGTGTTCAGCCTGAAACACTACACCATATCCTTGGAGAAGTTAGTAAATGTTCCTCTTCTCTCTTTTCTTTTCTTTTCTTTTCTTTTCTTTTCTTTTCTTTTCTTTTCTTTTCTTTTCTTTTCTTTTCTTTTCTTTTCTT